>PVJN01005630.1:0-80128 GCA_004026805.1 Lasiurus borealis | reverse complement strand
ACCAGATTTTATCATACAGCCTTATACCAAAGAACAAGTTAATTGGCTCATGCAGACTACTGAATTCTGGCCTATTGCCTTAGCTTCTTATACTGGCATCCTAGATAATCATTATCCACCAGACAAACTTATTGATTTTGCTAATAAACATGAATTAGTATTCCCTAAAATCACCACATTTACCCCCTTAAATAATGCCCTATTGGTGTTTACTGATGGCTCTTCTACAGGTATAGCTGCTTATACTTACCAGGACAAGGTGGTACAATTTACAACAAACAGCTCCTCCGCCCAGTTAACACAATTACATGCTGTTATTGTGCTCCTATCAGCATTTCCTAATCAGTCTCTTAATATCTACACAGACAGCGCTTACATCGCACACTCTGTACCCTTATTAGAAACTGCTGGCCAAATTAAGGGCATCTCTAATACTGGAGACTTATTTAGACAGCTACAGGTGCTTATCACAAAAAGAACGCACCCTTTTTTTATAGGGCATTTACGTGCTCACTCTGGACTTCCTGGTCCTCTAGCGGAAGGAAATCAGAAAGCAGATCTGGCCACTCGCCCACAAGCTCATATTTCTGCATTACCTGCTATCAATGCTGATGACTCTTCCCTAAAAATTGCTCAAGCACAGAGAAGTCATCAGTTACACCATCTCAATGCACAGACTCTCCGGCTTATGCATAATATTACTAGGGAACAAGCCAGACAAATTGTCAAAGATTGCCAATCTTGTGTCATACATCTCCCAGTATTACATCTCGGAGTCAACCCTAGGGGGTTAGTACCTAATGCATTATGGCAAATGGATGTTATCCATATCTCTGAATCTGGTAACCTCAAATATATACATGTAACTATAGATACTTTCAGCGGTTTTGTTCATGCTTCCCTCCAAACCGGTGAAGCCACTAAACATGTAATTAGCCATATGTTAACTGCCTTCGCAGTCTTAAGATGTCCACAGCAATTAAAAACTGATAATGGCCCAGGCTATACCAGCTCAGCCTTTTCTCAATTCTGTAAGCACCTCAATATCCATCATACAACAGGTATTCCTTATAATCCCCAAGGTCAAGGAATCGTTGAAAGGGCACATCTCTCTTTAAAACTCACAATAGATAAAATAAAAAAGGGGGAATGGTACCCCACGAGGGGGTCACCCAGAAATATATTATCTCATTCCTTATTTATTCTCAATTTTTTAAATTTGGATGCAAATGGACAATCAGCAGCTGCTCGCTTTTGGCATACAGAAACTCAGACAATTTGCTTCAGTACTATGGAAGGATCCTTTGACTAACTCCTGGCATGGCCCAGATCCAGTTCTTATCTGGGGCTGAGGATCAGTATGCATTTACTCTAAGGAAATGAAATCTGCAAGGTGGCTACCAGAACGCTTAGTTAAACCGATCAGTCAAACTCAAGAAGTTGAGGATAACTCCAGGGATAAAAACTCGCTCTGAGAATATTTCCCCTATTAGTAATATTAGGGGTTTCTGGAGCTTTAGCTACAGGAACAGCAGGACTAGGAGTTGCCCTTCATTCATATACTAAACTCTCTAATCAGCTGATTGATGATGTTTAGGCCTTATCCAGTACTATTAATGATATTCAAGATCAGATAGACTCCTTAGTGGAGGTAGTCCTCCAGAATAGAAGAGGATTAGATTTATTGACAGTAGAACAGGGAGGGATCTGTTTGGCTCTACAGGAACACTGCTGCTTTTATGCAAATCGGGCATTGTTCGTCATAAGAGAAAGAAGCTACAAGAAGAACTAATAAAAAGAAGAAGAGAACTATTTGACAACCCCTTGTGGAGCGGGCTAAATGGAATATTACCCTACCTCCTTCCCTTATTAGGACCTCTTCTTGGCTTACTAATAATCCTATCGCTAGGACCTTTTCTTTTTAATAAACTGATGGCTTTTATTAAGCAACAAGTGGATGCCATTAAGATGCAATCTATACAGTTCCCTTATCATAAACTTGAGATGGCCAAAAAGGAAAGTTACAAACTCCTTGAAAAGGAGAAATATAACATTCTATAGAGTAATTGAGGTAATTACTCTAATATTCAAGGAATACGATGACATTCAATAGTGTAATTGAGGAATTACTCTAATAGCAAACTTTCTTCCTTGCTGCGCTGGGCTGGTTAGCCAGAGACGGGCAACTGGAACTTATACGTGACACTGACCACCGCCTAAGCCAGGAACTGGGCCTTATGCTGCCCTGCTTTTCAATGACCGGTAAGGTGGGTTGGTACCATATGGTAGTTCCTGACCTAAGACAGGCACAGTCCCCTCAAGGATATTCGGCCTTTCAAAGTTTAAAGAAAAGGGGGACCTGTGGGAAACTTGTGATTGACAGCCATCTTGTAGTAAGCGCCAGCCATGTTAGCACTAACCTCAGGCTAGGTTTCTATTACCCCAAACCCTATCTCTTTCCCTATCTCCTGAAAGCCAGGCGTTTCTCCTTAGGGCTAGGAATTTTCGCTAACTTCCTTATTCCTCCTTCTCCCCTGATTGATGTTTCTAGTTTCTTAGGATATATTCCTAAGCGTGGAATTACTGGGTCACATGAGAGTTCCATTTTTAGTTTTTTGGGGAAACTCCATACTGTTCTCAACAGTGGCTGCACCAGTCTGCATTCCCACCAACAGTGCATGAGGGTTCCTTTTTCTCCACATCCTCGCCAGCATTTGTCATTTGTTGATGACAGCCATTCTGACAGGTGTGAGATGGTATCACATTGTCTTTTTGATTTATATCTCTCAGATGATAAGTGACTTGGAGCATGTTTTCATGTGTGTCTTGGCCTTCCTTCTCTCTTTTTCTGAAAAGGTTCTATTTAGGTCCATTGCCCATTTTTTTATTGGATCATTTATCTTTCTTTTATTAAGTTGAATAAGTTGCCTGTAGATGTTGGAGATTAAACCTTTATCAGTGATAACATTTGCAAATATGTTCTCCTATACAGTGGTCTTTCTTGTTGTTTTGTTGATGGTGTCTTTTGCTGTGAAAAAGCCTTTTATTTTGATGTAGTTCCATTTGTTTATTTTCTCTTTAGCTTCCATTGCCCTTGGAGCAGTATCAGTGAAGAAGTTCCTTCAGCATATGTCTGAGATTTTGATGCCTGTGAATTCCTCTGGTATTTTTATGGTTTCTCATCTTATGTTTAAGTCCTGTATCCATTTTAAATTTATTTTTGTGCATGGTATAAGTTGGTGGTCTAGTGTCATTTTTTTGCATGTATCTGTCCAATTTTCCCAACACTATTTATTGAACAGACTGTTTTGATTACCTTGTATGTTCATGCTTCCTTTGTGAAATATTAATTGAGCATAGTGATTTGGGTCGATATCTGGATTCTTTATTCTATTCCAGTGGTCTATGTGTCTTTTCTTTGGCCAATACCAGGCTGTTTTGAGAACAGTGGCTTCAGCTTGAAATCTGCTATTGAGATGCCACCTACTTTATTCTTCTTTCTGATTGGTATTTCTAGTTTCTTAGGATATATTCCTAAGAGTGGGATTGCTGGGTCAAATAGGAGTTCCATTTTTAGTTTTTTTGAGGAAACTCCATACTGTTCTTCACAGTGGCTGCACCAGTCTGCATTCCCACCAGCAGTGCATGAGGATTCCTTTTTCTCTGCATTTTTGCCAGCACTTATCCTTTGTTGATGATAGCCATCCTGACAGGTGTGAGATGGTACCACATTGTCATTTTCATGCATCAATTGATATGACTATGTGATTTTTATTTCTCAATTTGTTTATGTGATGTATCATGTTTATTGATTTGCAGATATTGTACCATCCTTGCATTCCTGAAATAAATCTTGCTTTGATCATGGTGTATGATCTTTCTGAAGTACTGCTGGATCCAATTTGCTAGAATTTTGCTGAGGATTTTGGCATTTATGTTCATGAGGGATATTGGCCTGTAATTCTATTTCATTGTGTCATCTTTATTTGGTTTTGGTATTAGGATGATGCTGGCTTCATTCAATGAGCTTGGACATATTCTTTCTTCTTGAATTTTTGGAATAGTCTGAGGATAGGTTTTAATTCTTTTTTGAATGTTTGGTAAAACTCCTCTGTGAAGCCATCTTGCTGGAAGCTTTTTAATGATGGCTTCAATTTCTTCCATAGTTATTGGCCTATTGAGATGTTTAGATTCTTCCTGATTGAGTTTTGGAAGGTTATATTTCTATAGGATTATGTCTATTTCCTCCAGGTTGTCCAGTTTGTTGGAATAGAGTTGTTCGTAGTATTTTTCAATTGTCCTTTGTATTTCAGGGGGGTCTGTTGTTATTTCGCCTTTCATTTCTGGTTTTGTTTATTTGGGTTCTCTTGCTTTGCTTCTTGGTGAGCCTAACTAAAGGTTCATCAATCTTGTTTATTCTTTCAAACCAGCTCTTGGTTTTGTTGATCTTTTGTATTATTTCTTTGATCTCTATGTGATTTATCTCCAGTCGAATCTTTGTTATTACCTTCCTTCTGCTTACACTGTTGCTCTCTTTCTAATGCTTTGAGTCGTAGGCTTAGGTAATTTATTACCATTGTTTCTTGTTTTATTTTGTAGTAGGCTTGTAGAGCTATGAACTTCCCTCTCAAGACTGCTTTCACCGTGTCCCATATATTTTAGATTGTGTGTTTTCATTGTCTTTGTCGCCATGATGTTTTTTATTTCTTACTTTTTCTCTCTGGTTAACCAATCATTGTTTAATAGCTTGCCGTTTAGTCTCCTTGTGTTTGATTTCTTTGGATTGTTTTTAATATAGTGGATTTCCAGTTTTATGCCACTGAGAAGATGCTTGATATGATTTCTATCTCATATATATTATTGATTTTTCACAGAAAGGAAGGGAGAGGGATAGAAAGTCAGAAACATGGATCAGCCGCTTCCTGCACAACCCCTACTGGAGATGTGCCAGCAAGCAAGGTACATGCCCCTGACCGGAATTGAACTCGGGACCTTTCAGTCTGCAGGCCAGCAGTCTATACACTGAGCCAAACTGGGCTTGGCGATTTCTATCTTCTTGAATTTGAAGAGACTTTGCCTGTCTTCCAACATATGGTCTATCTTTGAAAATGACCCATGTGTACTTGAGAAGAATGTATATTCTGTGGCTTTGGAGTGAAATGTACTGAAGATGTCGATCAATTTCATCTTGGGTATTTTTTCCTGCCATGTCCTCTAGCTCACTGATGCAGTCCTCTGCTTCTTCTAGTCTACTTTTGATGCTTTCTATTGAGTTCTTTATAGCAGTGGTGTCATTTTTCATTTCTTCTGGATTATTCTGCATTTCTTCTAAGTTCTTCTGCATTTCTTCTTCCTTCTTCTTCATTTCCTCTTGACTCTTACTCACATTGTCAATTTTGTCTTCCATTCTTTTCATCCACCTTATGATCATTTCTCTGAACTCTTTCTCTGGCAGGCTTATTTCTGCTTCTATTTCCTTTACTTCCTTTTCTGGTGATACCTACCTTTCTGTCTTATGCAGGCTGTTTGTCTTTCTGCCCATGGTCTTTCTTCTTCTGGTGTCTGGTTAAGTAGTTCTCTCTCCTACGTTGATTCAAAGGCACAAACTACAACATGACCAGGTACAACACACAAAGCACTTATCCCAGGGGAAATCTGACCTTTCCGTGTGCCGTGTGGATCTCCTCTGAGTCTGCATGTCTGCACCGATTAGAGAGCAGTGTTCTGGGTCCCCGGCTGTTCGGTGAGTGCTTCAGCTGCAGCTTTCAGACTGTCACAGACATCTACCTCCCTCTGCATGATGGCGTGGTCTCTGCTTTTGCACTGGTGGCTCCGGCAGACAAAAAACCCATGGCAGTGGGGCTGCCTGGTCAGTAGCAGTCCCCCACCTTTATCATGTTGAGATATGCTTCCTCCATTCCCACTTTGCTGAGTTTCTTCTAATTTTTAAAAATGGGTATTGTATTTTGTCAAATGCTTTTTTCTGTGTCTATTGATATGATCATGTGATGTTTGTCTTTCAATTTATGTGATGTATCATATTTATTAATTTGGATATTGTACTAGATTTGTATCCCTGGTATAACCCCCACTTGGATGTGGTGTGTAATATTTTAAATATATTACTGGATATGATTTGCTAATATTTTGTTGAGGATTTTAGATTCTATATTCATCAGGGATATTGGCCTGTAATTGTCTTCCTTTGTAGTGTCTTTTCTAATTTTGGAATTAGGATAATGCTTGCCTCAAAAATAGTTTGGAAGTGTTCCTTCTTCTTGGATTTTTTGGAATAGTTTGAAGAGTATAGGTGTTAGTTCTTCTTTCAGTATTTGGTAAAACTCCCATGCTGCCATCTGGATCCAGGCTTTTGTTTGCTGTGAGTTTTTGATTACTGCTTCTATTTCATCAGTTGTTATGGGCCTATTCAGATTTTCTAGTTCTTCATGATTCAGATTTGTGAGATTTATCTACATTCTCAAGCTTGTTGGCATATAGTTGTTCATAGTATTTTCAATTATTACTTTTCTGCTTTCATTTCCGATTTTATTTGAGTCCTCTCTCTTTGTTTCTTGATGAACCTGGTTAATGGTTCATCATTCTTATTTATCTTTTGAAGAACCAGCTCTTTGTTTCATTGATTTTTTTAATATTGTGTGGTGTATTTTTAGTCTCTATGCCATTTGTTTCTGCTCTAATTTTATTATTTCCTTCCTTTTACTCACTCCGAGCTTTTCTTATTGTTCTACTTATAATTTTTACATTGTAGGGTTAAATAGTTTATAGTTCATTTGTCTTCTATTTAGAGGTAGGCTGGTAGTACTGTGAACTTCCCTAGAAGGACTGCTTTTGCTGTGTCCCAGAAATTTTGATTTGTTGTGTGTCTTCATTTTAATTTGTTTCCAGAAAGTTTTCTGTTTCTTTCTTGATCTCATTGGTAACCCATTCATTGTTTAATAAATGTTTAGTCTTCATGTGTTTGAATGTTATGGGTATTTTTACTGTAGTTGACCTCTACTTTGATTCCACTGTGATCTGAGAAGATACTTGATATGATTTCAGTTTTCTTGAACTTGTAGAGATTTGTGTCCTGACTTATGGTCTGTTTTAGTGAATGTAGGTCACTTTCTTGATGTTATTTGATGCACACAAGTTTTTAATTCAGAAGAGGTCCATGTTTTTTTGTGATTGCTTATTCTTTTGGTATGACATCTATAAATCCATCCTCAAAACCAAAGTCATTCTGGCTTTCTTTACACAGCAATAGCATGTATCTTTTTCTAGTCTTATAATTTTAACTGTTTTAGTTACATTTAATGTGAAATTTTCCTAGGCAACATATCTGTTAAGTTTTGTGGTTTTTTGTTTATGTTTTTTGGTTGTTGCTGTTGTTGTTTTTAATATATTCTGACACTCATTGCCTCTTAATTGGGATATTCAGATCATTTATATTTCATATGCTGAGTAATATAAATCTTGCTTCCTGTAATTTGTCTCTCATTTGTTATTTGTTCACTTCTTTTTCCAATTGAATATTTTTATGATTTTATTTTATTTCCCCTATTAGAGATTATTAACTATAACCTTTTGTTAGTTTAGTGGTTGCTTTAGGGCTCTGAATTTGAGTATTTCATTTAACACAGTAAATACTGTTCAAGTGACATTATATTACTTCACATAGGATATAAGAACTTACAATAGTTTATTTCCACTTACTTGTCCTCTACTGGTCTTTCTGCTATTTTTTTTACAATCTGCTGTTTTTTTACAATTTGCTTTAATATGTGATATATCCTAACCATTAATTTTTGGGTACTAACTTTGTATTTATTATTTAAATCTCATTTGTTGAAGTTTAAATAATAAAAAAGTCTTACATGTTTACCTTATAGTTCCTATCTCTGGTACTCTTCCTCCCTTCTATGGAATGAGATTTCTATTTGTTATCCAATTACACATATATTAATATGCCTTTTGAGGTTGCACTTCCACTTGTTAATAGTCTATTTACAAATTATTGAAGTTTGTTTTCTCTGTGTCTGTCTGAGTACTTCAAAGAGCATCAGACACACTGTGGGTGCTTTCTCATCAGATATCACTGGGAATAAGTCCACACACAGACAGACATTTATTCATCTAACCTCATGGTCTCTCACACTATCACATCACACTCCTGTTCCACTCTCAACCAGTATGTACGTTTCTATTATAGCAGATTCTCAAATCTCAAACACACTGTCACATGGTCACAGAAACACAGCATGCACACCTCAATACACAGAGTTTTATATAGTTACTTTTATAGAAACACACATACACACACAATGACAGAATCAAAGGGTCATGCACCAATTCACAAAATCACAATCTGGTGACAGAAACTCGTGAGTAGACAATCATAAATAATAATCTTATATAATAAAGAGGTGATATGCAACTTGACCCTCACACAAGATGGCCATCCCCATGTGGTCAAAAATGACTGCCACAGATGGCTAGCAGTGGAGAGTAGCTGTGAGCAACTAACACTGCAGGGGAGGGCAGTTGGGATCACTAGACCTGCAGGGAAGGGAAGTTGGGGGCACCCAGGTCTGCCAGGAAAGGGCAATTGGAGGCAACCAGGCCTGCAGGGAAGGGCAGTTGTAAGGGACTGGGCCTGAAAGGGAGGGCAGTTGGGGCAACCAGGCTGGCAGGGGAAAGTAGTTGGGGGTAATCAGGCTGGCAGGGTGTGGGAACCTCTTTCCACGTCCCGTGTGGTTCAGGGTTCCCGGGTCAGGGTTCGGGTTCTGAAGGAGGCCGCACGCAAACGAAATGAGAGACTAGAAAATATTAATTTGGCGATATTGGGGGGCCAGGCGGGAGCCTTCCTCTAGTGGAAAGGACTGCCATTTTGCTCTGGCCTTTTTCTGCCTTTTATTAAGGCTTTGGGACACACCCCTAGCCTTTAGGCAGGAAATAACAGAAATTAACATGATACAAACAGATAATTTCAACCAAACAATGAGTAATCAGCTCTGACCTTTCAGAGCAATCAAGGTTGACCAGTCTTCTGGCTTCCTGTTTACATCCACCTAGTGAGAACAATTACATCCACCTAGTGAGAACAATATTTGGTCTCCGACAGCAGGGGAGAGTTAGACGTTGATCAGGCTTGCTGGGGCGTGGTTAGGGGCAAACAGGCTGGCAGGCAGGCAGACAGTTGGGAGCCAGCAATCCTGGATTGTGAAAGGGATGCCCCACTTTCGGTTTAGGCCCGATCCCACAGGAGCGGTCAGACATCCCCCAAGGGGTCCCAGATTGGAGAGGGTGCAGGCTGGGCTAAAGGACAACTTCCCCCCACTCCAGTGCATGAATTTGTGAAAGTGTCGTTTGATCCCCAAAAGGGTCGCGACCCACAGGTTAAGAACCAGTGCTCTAGGGACTGGGAGGAAGTATACGCCTGAACGCTCTAGTCCCCCCCCCCCTCCCCACCACCTAATTTTGGGGTGTCCCCTTATGGAATTATAGGAACTCTCCCTTTTCTCACTTTGTGTAAAAGCAGGTACTAGAGCCAGCAAACACAAACCCTACGTCCTTCAGCTAATCTTGGGCTCTAAATTCTTCAGCCCTAGTTGCTAAGGGTTGGGGACCTGGTGTGCGCGCACTTTAGTCCGAGGCCATCTAGTGTGAAACTTGGCTCAGTCCCTGTTGTGTTCCCAGGCCCAGAACTAAGAGGAATAGGGACTTTGGAGCTTCTTTGGGGAGATCTGGAAGAGGCCTGTGTGGGAGGACCTGGGGTGGTGTTTGGAACGCTTAAGTGCTGCGCAGTTGGACTCGGCGGCGTCTGCTGCGGGCTTTTTCCTGGTCTGGACTACATTTCCCAGCGGACACCGCGCGCATTAGTCGGCGGCCTCTTTGTCCCTTCTTTCCGGGCCGCGGGGGCTGGCTTCATCCGGCACTCAAAGCTATAGGTGGGCCCTAGTGCAAATTGCCGGAGCCTCGCGGGGCGAGGATGTTCAATTCTGCAGGTAGGAGCGGCCTGAGGAGTGGCCTGTGAGTTCTCGGGCCGTGGGCCCCGGCTCCTCTGCGTGACGCGATAGTTGCTATGGCGCCGTGTGAAACTGTCCCTCGTATTTGTGTGACTGTGGGTGCGAGCAAGCCCGAGGCTGGTGCCGCGGATAGTGAGACTGTGAGCAGGGGTGGGAGGGTGTTCTCTGCCCCTCGTCCCCACACCCTCGGTCGGCTCCGCGAGGGCTTGGCGAGACCACCGGTTGCAACACCCCAGTTTTTGAGGTTGGGGGCAAGGGAGAGAGGGCGGAGACTCCCCGCGGCCTCGGACGGTGGTGCCTGTAAAATGGTGGTGGAGGCGGTCGTTTTTAAGAATCAGTGAGTATCTATCTCCGGAGGTTGAAACTGTGTGCCACCACTAAGCTATTGAAGAGGACTGTGGAGTCGGGAAGATCTTTAGTTGATCTTGGTGGTGTTATTTATTAGTTGTGGTGTCTTTTATAAATGATTATATTACTCAAGAGTTTTTATTTATAAAGTCTAGAAAACCTATTGTTAAAAAAATTAATTAGGAAGTGATTTAGGCATGGATTAAATGGTATGCAAATAAAATCCATTACGTTTCTCTATCTCTGTCTCTCTCTCTTTTTAAATTTAAATTCTTTATTGTTCAAAATATTACATGCGTCTCCTTTTCCCCCCATTGACCTCTCCCCAGCCGCTCCCACCTTCCCTCCCCACCCCCCACCCCAGCACGTGCCCTCACGCCCCTGTTGTCTGTGTACATTGGTTAGGCTTATATGCATGCACACAAGTCCTTTGATCTCTTCCCCTTACCCCCACACTCCCCTACCTTCCCTCTGAGGTTTGACGGTCTGATCAATGCTTCTCTTATCTCTGGATCTGTTTTTGTTCATCAGTTTATGTTGCTCATCATATTCCACAAGTAAGTGAGATCATGTGATATTTATCTTTCTCTGACTGGCTTATTTCCCTTAGCATAATGCTCTCCAGTTCCTTCCATGCTGTTGCAAATAGTAGGAGTTCCTTCCTTTTTACTGCAGCCTAGAATTCCATTGTGTAGATGTACCACAGTTTTCTAATCCAGTCATCTGCTGATGGGCACTTAGGCTATTTCCAAGTCTTAGCTATTGTAAATTGTGCTGCTATGAACATAGGGGTGCATATGTCTTTACTGATTGGTGTTTTAGTTTCTTGGGATATATCCTTAGAAGTGGGGTAACTGGATCAAATGGGAGTTCCATTTTTAATTTTTTGAGGACTTTCCATACTGTTTTCCACAGTGGCTGCATGTGCTCCTTTCTTAAATATATATAATTGATTTCAGGGAGAGAGAGAAACATCAGTGATGAGAGAGAATCATCGATTGGCTGCCCTCTGCATGTCCCATACCAGGTATCCAGCCCACAATCTAGGCATGTGTCCTGACCCTGAATCAAACTGTGATTTCCTGGTTCATAGGTTCATGCTTAACCACTGAGCCATGCTAGCCAGGAGCTCCTCTCTTTACAGGGAGAGAAAAGCAGCAAACCTTTAGGCTGGTGATTCTGGATGCTGCAAGAAAAACCTAGTTTCTCATGTTCTCTATCTCATCTTAGTCATCTAAGAAAACTGCCATCAACAGAAGAGCCAAGAAAAGGATAGAATGGCCATTGACCTTAAAACCATGCACCAGGTGAGTTGGTGTTTTTTCCTGAAATATTTTTCTGCTGTTTGAAACAAGCAGACCTTATTTTTTCTTTTGCTGAAGGTTTTTCTGTGTAATCAATTATCTTACTTCTTAAAACTCTCCAGTGGATTCTCACCAATTCAGGATAAATGTTGAAATATTTCCCTTGGCTAACAAGGCCCTACATAATCTGGCCCTCTGACTTCATCTAATTTTTCTCATCCTGTCTATAACTTACTTGGTTCCAGCAACACTAGCTTCCTTGTAGTGAGTTGGATATATTCTTAACTCATGACCTTACATTTGCTTTTCCCTTTGCCTGGAATGCTGTTCCCTTAGATACAGACTAACTTCTTTATTCTAGTCTGTGCCCAAACATTCATTCAACAAGTTTTTAATAAGCTCCTATTAACTAAGAGGGTTTAGCCCTTGGTCCTCCTCTGTGCTCTGTCTACAGTCACTCTTTTGTTGATCTTACCCTGTCTCACAGCTTTAAATACCATCTATACACCAATAACTTCCAAACTGTATACTAAACCTCTTTTCTATAATCCAGACTTGTATATCCAACTACTTACTCAGTATCTTCATTTGATTATATACCAGATACCTCAAAGTCAGATATCTCAACTGAGTGAAATGAGCCTTTGGATGTTTTAGAGCAGTGGTCGTCAACCTTTTGGACCTCACGGACCACCAGTTGTGGACCACTGGTTGGTGACCACTGTTTTAGAGCACAGGAATCAAATGATATGATTCTTATTTTAGTAGGATCAATCTCACTGGTACTAAACCTAATGTGAGAAAGATAGAGGCTGGGAAACTTGCATATTCCTTATTTCAAGTGCTGAAGCTAGAAGCCTTTCGCCTTCAAAAATATGTCTAGAATCTGACGACCTTTTTATATTTATATTTTATTGATTTTTTTACAGAGAAGAAGGGAGAGGGATAGAGAGTTAGATATATCATACAGCTGCCTCCTGCACATCCCCTACTGAGGATATGTCTGCATTCAAGGTACATGCCCTTGACTGGAATCGAACCTGGGATCCTTGAGTCCATAGGCTGACACTCTATCCATTGAGCCAGACCCGTTAGGGCCTGACCACTTTTTAATACCAACACTTTCTTGTTCCTGGTCAAATCATCATCTCTCAACTAGATCATTGCTATACTCTCCTAACTTACTTTCTTCTAGTCTGTTCTCAACAGAGCAACTGAAGTGATTCAGTTATATTATGTCATTTCTCTTGATGGTGGGGATAGAAATAATCAAAAGTATAGACATCTTTATAAAATAGTTTAGCTGTAAGCAAAAAAAGAGAAATGGGTGGTGATTGAAGGAGAAACTGGTGGACAAAGTTTTTAAAGGTGAATATATGTCTTAGGCTGATGTTGATTCCATAGAAATGAAACTTGAAGGTAAAAAAGCAAACTGAGTGAATTGCTGGAACACTATACTTGAGTAGGTCAGAGGAGCTGAGATTTAATGTATAAGTGGAGAGGTTGGCATTTGCTAGGGAGGCAGGCTGTTCATTTATAGTAATAAGAACAAATTAGAGAATATAGATGCAGGTACAGATAGATGTGTAGATGCTATGGGCGTTTGTGGAAATTCTCTGAAAAAGGCTCTTTTTGTGTGTGTGTGAAATAGAATGTAAAATTACCAAGAATAAGGATGGGGGAGGAGATATCAAAGATTTGAGGAAAGGAGAAAGTATCAAATGGTCATTTAGGAAAATAGGAAAACAAATAGACTAGAAAAAAATATATTGTGTAGGTAGCATTTTGGCCTACTTGAGGTTAGTGATCATGGTTTTAAAGTGAGACCAGTTAGCATGGTTGGTATAATTTTCTCCAGTATGTTTACCTTTGTACGGTACAGAAATGGAGTATATGCTGAGAAATGGCTGTGGTTAAACCAAGTGAGAAAGGAGCTAGAAAGTTGAGGATGTATGAATGGGATGATTATAACAAATGATTGTGCTAGGAAGTGAGGGTATGCAAGGAGGAAGAGCAGTGAAAACATGGCAAGATCAATGATCTGTAGGATCTTTTGGGGTGAAAAATTATCCTAATTGGGATACCATAGAGCAAGTTAGAATATAGAAGAGGGGAAGTCAGAGTTGAAGAGTTGAGATTATGGAGGATTTGGTAATGACAAGATCTGGGGCATTATGATGGAAGCTTGTGGAGAACAACATTTTTGAAGGAGAGGGGATTGGAGAACTAAGGGGACAGGCTATTGTGAGGATTATTTTATGGATATTGAAATGACCAAAGATTTTAACAGGAGTAGCATTGGGACAGTGAGCCATGTGTTCAAGGAATGACAGAAACTTGGTATCTACCAGGAATTGGTAGACAACTGAAATGAGGGATAGTATCATTAATATAGTCTGACTTCATGAGGCATAAAACTAGGAGTCTTTCTGTTGCATAAATAACAAATAAGATGGCCAAAACCGGTTTGGGTCAGTGGATAGAGTATCAACCTGTGGACTGAAAGGTCCCAGGTTCGATTCTGGTCAAGGGCATGTACCTTGGTTGCGGACACATCCCGAGTAGGGGGTGTGCAGGAGGCAGCTGATCAATATTTCTCTCTCATCGATGTTTCTAGCTCTCTATCCCTCTCTCTTCCTTTCTGTAAAAAAATCAATAAAATATATTTAAAAATAAATTAAAAAATAAATAAATAAAATGATTCATATGTTTGTAATTCCATTGCTTCATGTTATCAGCAGTCCCTGGACCAGAACAGTTAACCGTTTCAAAAGAGGCATAGGACAAAAAAATTATTCATTTCTGTAGCTTCTTTTAATTTTTGAAAATGATTTTATAATCATTCAAAGTGTGTATACATTGTTTTGGGACACTCTGTATTTATATAAACTATAAAAGACATTTTTGAAAGCATATATAACATATGAACCAAACTCTTAACAGGAATGTTTCTGCAACTATGAAATATGTTATTGACAGAATAGAGAGGTCAAAATTCACAAACTACTTCATTTAATTAAGAATAAAATTTACAGAGTGGTAAAAGACACTTTAAGAATTTTTATTTGGCAGAGAGAGTTTCATATGACAAAATTACTTCATATGACCAATAATGAAATATTTTCTTGCCATGACAGATATGCCTCTTTCAATTTTGTAAAAAAAACCAACAAACATATTTTACACACACACACACACACACACACACACACACACACACACAATGTATGTTAGTTTCATCAGCAAGTGGTCACATTATAGAAATTTGGAATCCAACTGAATCACAGCATGACTTGCAAATTTATAAGAACTTTGCCCAACCTATTTAGGCAGAAATAGTATTATGAGTGGAACACCTATTCCTTTACATAAAATTTAAGGTTCTCTTGAATGAAGTATTGAATTTTAATGTGGTCTACCACATTTTTTAGAGATACTTTCTGGTCCCACTTTTAATCCTCTTACAGATTCTTGAACTTTTCAAACCATTCATTTATTAATTCAGTTTATTCAGTGCATGTTTGAATACCTCACTTGTGCCAGATACTCTTCTGTACCTGGGAATATATCAGTGACTGAAACAAAAACATGTTTTGCCCTCCTGGAGCTTATATTTTAGTGAAGGTGGGGGACATACAATTAATAACAAAAAAATTACGTGCTGTTGAGAAAAGTAATTAGGGTTCGTAAACAGAGAACTGGGGAATGAGCATTGATATTTTTATACAGAATGATCTGAGAAGTGCAAAAGCCCTGAGGGGGATCATGCTTTACACATTTGAGGTTGTAATATCAGAGAGACCCCATTGTGGCTAGGCAAAACAAACTATTTAAATGTTGTAAGAGATGAGGTTATATTACTTTCACTTATTTCACTTTAGGAGTTGGTGACCTTTGGGGATGTGGCTGTAGACTTCTCCAAAGAGGAGTGGGATTGTCTAAATTCTTCTCAAAGGCATCTGTACAGTAATGTGATGTTGGAGAACTACAGGATCTTGGTATCACTGGGTAAGAATTAAGCTTCTATTCATAAGGAGCTCTTTGTTACCACCATGATTTTTAAAAAATTTCTTTATTGATTAAGGTATTACATATGTGTCCTCATCCCTCTATTAATTCCTAGGGCCCCCCTACTCACGCCCTCACCTCCCTGGTATTCTTGTCCATTAGGCTTATATGCATGTATACAAGTCCTTTGATTGATCTCTCCACCTTACCTCTACTTTCCTCTACCTTCCCTCTGAGGTTTGACAGTCTGATCAATGCTTCTCTGTCTCTGGATCTGTTTTTGTTAATCAGCTTATGTTGATCATTTTATTCCATAAATGAGTGAGATCATATGGTATTTATCTTATGGTATTTATCTTTCTCTAACTGGCTTATTTCACTTAGCATAATGCTTTCCAGTTCCATCCATGCTGTTGCAAATAGTAAGAATTCCTTCTTTTCTATTGCAGCATAGTATTCCATTGTGTAGATGTACCATAGTTTTTTTGTGTTTGTTTTTTTTTTTAATATATTTTATTGATTTTTTACAGAGAGGAAGGGAGAGGGATAGAGAGTTAGAAACATTGATGAGAGAGAGACATCGATCAGCCGCCTCCTGCACGCCCCCCACTGGGGTGTGCCCGCAACCAGGATACATGCCCTTGACCAGAATCGAACCTGGGACCTTTCAGTCCCCCAGGCCGACGCTCTATCCACTGAGCCAAACCGGTTTCGGCTACCATAGTTTTTTAATACACTCATCTGCTGATGGGCACTTAGGCTGTTTCCAAATCTTAGCTATGGTGAATTGTGCTGCTATGTCCTTTCTGATTGGTGTTTCTAGCTTCTTGGGGTATATTCCACAAAATGAGATTGTAGGATCCATTTTTAATTTTCTGAGAAAACTCCATACTGTTCTCCACAGTGGCTGCACCAGTCTGCATTCCCACCAGCAGAGCAGAAAAGTTCCTTTTTCTCCCCATCCTCAACAACATTTGTCGTTTGTTGATTTGCTGATGATAGCCATTCTGTCAGGTGTCAGATGATATCAAATTATCGTTTTGATTTGCATCTCTCGGATAATTAGTGACTTTGAGAGCATGTTTTCACATGTCTCTTGGCCTTCCTTCTTTCTTCTTTCCAAAAGATTCTATTTAGGTCCATTGCCCATGTTTTTATTGGATTGTTTATCTTCCTTTTGTTAAGTTGTATGAGTTCCCTATGACTGTTGGAGATTAAACCCTTATTGGTGATACATTGGCAAATATGTTCTGCCATGCAGTGCGCTTTCTTGTTGTTTTGTTGATGGTTTCTTTTGCTGTGCAGAAGCTTTTTATTTTGATGTAGTCCCATTTGCTTATTTTCTCTTTAGTTTCCATTGCCCTAGGAGCAGCTTCAGTGAAGAAATTGCTTGGACATAATGTCTGAGATTACTCTGCCTATGTATTCCTCTAGTATTTTTATGGTTTCCTGTCTTATATTTAAGTCCTTTATCCATTTTGAGTTTATTGTTGTGTGTTGTGTAAGTTGGTGGTCTAGTTTCATTTTTTTTGTATGTATCTGTCCAATTTTCCCAACATCATTTATTAAAGAGACTGTCTTAACTCCATTTTATGTTCATACCTCCTTTGCTGAATATAAATTGGACATAGTAGTTTGAGTCAATTTCTGGGTTCTCTATTCTATTCTGTTGATCCATGTGTATGTTTTTGTGCCAGTACCAGACTGTTTTGAGAACAGTTGCTTTGTAATATAGCTTGACATATGGTATTGAGATCATACCTACTTTGTTCTTCTTTCTCAGGATTGCTGCAGCTATTTGGGGTCTCTTTTTATTCCAGTTGAATTTTTGAAATGTTTGTTCTAGGTCTGTGAAATATGTCGTTGGTATTTTAATGGAGATTGCATTGAATCTATAGATTGCTTTGGGTAGTATGGATATTTTGATGATGTTGATTCTACCAATCCATGAACACGATATGTTCTTCCATCTGTTTATGTCTTCCTCTATCTCTTTTTTACAGTGTCCTGTTGTCTTTATCTTCTTCGTTAAGTTTATTCCTAGGTATCTTAATTTTTTTGGTGTGATGGTAAATGGGATTGCTGATTTAGTCTCTCTTTCTGTAATTTCACTACTGGCGTAAATAAATGCCATAAACTTTTTGCCATTAATTTTGTAGCCTGCTTCATTGCTGAATTCATTTATTAAGTCTAATAATGTTTTTATATAGTCCTTAGGGTTTCTATGTACAATATCATGTCATCTGCGAATAAGGACAGTTTTACTTCTTCTTTTCCAATTTGGATGCCTTTAATTACTTCTTGTTTGATCGCAATGGCTAGTACTTCCAGTATTATGTCGAACAGCAGTAGTGAGAGTGGGCTTCCCTGTCTTGTTCCTTTCTTAGGGGAAATGGTTTCAGTTTTTTGTTTTTTTTCTAAAATATATTTTATTGATTTTCTACAGAGAGGAAGGGAGAGGAATAGAGTTAGAAACACCAATGAGAGAGAAACATCATTGAGCTGCCTCCTGCACACTCCCTACTGGGTATGTGCCTGACCAGAATTGAACCTGGGACCCTTGAGTCCGCCGACCGACACTCCATCCAATGAGCCAAACCAGTTAGGGTGAGATAGTTTTAGTTTTTGTCCATTAAGTATGATGTTGGCTGTGGGTTTGTTATATATGGCTTTTGTGAGGTTGAGTTATGATCCTTCTATTCCCACCTTGCTGAGAGTTTGTATCGTGAAAGGGTGTTGGATGTTGTCAAATGCTTTTTCTGCATTAATTGATATGACTTTGTGATTTTTTTATCTCTCAATTTGTTTATGTGATGTATCACATTTATTGATTTGCGGATATTGTGCCATCCTTGCATCCTGGGATGAATCCTATTTGGTCATGGTGCATGATCTTTCTAATATATTGCTGGATCTGATTTGCTGGAATTCTGTTGAGGATTTTGCAATCTATGTTGATGAGGGATATTGGCCTATAATTCTCTTTCATTGGTTTTGGTATTAGGGTAATGCTGGCTTCATATTTGGTATAACTGACCTGTGAAGCCATATATAACAAACCCACAGCCAATATCATACTTAATGGACAAAAACTAAAAATATCTCACCCTAACTGGTTTGGCTCATTGGATGGAGTGTCGGCCGGCGGACTCAAGGGTCCCAGGTTCAATTCTGGTCAAGGCTTTTGTTTGCTGGAAGCTTTTTTTTTTTTTAATCTTTTTAACTTTTTATTTTTGTCTTCTTTTTTGTTTCCTTTTTTTTTTTGATAAATCTTTATTGTTCAAAACAATTGTTCCTCTTTTTTCCCCCCATAGTTCTCTTCCACCCGGCTCCCACCCCTCCCTCTGCCCTTATCCAACCCCCTTTATTGTGCACTGGGCCTATAGTGATTTAATATTTGTGGAGTTGGCTTGGACAAGTCTATTATTAACTTATGTTGGACGCTTCATTTTCCCTATACTTTGAATACATGTCTCTCCCTGATGAACAAAGGATTGGATGTAAGTTCTGAGATATCAATAGCATGACCAAATTCTGTTTCTATTTATATATGCAGGACTTTGTTTCTCTAAGCCAAGTGTGATATTATTGTTGGAAAAAGGAAAAGAGCCCTGGATGGTGAAGAAACAGCTGCCAAAAGACTTGTACTCAGGTGGGTGAAGAAGAATTAGCAGGCAAAACCTTTGCAGGGTACAGATCTGCTTGTGTCACCCCTTCACTTTTTTTTGTTGGCATGTTCTCAGATGCTTTAGGGTCTCAGTAGAAACTCAGGGCCTTTTGGGATGTTCTCCCAATTTGTTATTCATAACTGTCTCTCCTTTAACATTTTGCCCCCATCTTTCTGATAACTCACTTACCTATTCTCTGAGTCCAGTTTCTTCCCAATTTCATAAGCCTCTCTCAGTCTTTAAAAAAAATATTTCCCTAATCTGATAGTATTAGAACAAAAAAACCCATAAACCTACTTCTTAATGTAAGAATTAGAAAATTTTCAGTGCCATTTTAGGCCCTTAAAGGTCTCTACCTAATGATAAACCACTTCATACCTGTGGTTCATTTATACTCCTCATTGGAGAATCAATTTTGCTTATAATTTACTAGAGGCCCAGTGCATGCAATTCGTGCACAGGGGCGGGGGTGTGTTCCTCAGCTCAGCCTGCATCCTCCAATCTGGGACCTTTCAAGGGCAGTCAGATATCCCTTTCACAATCCAGGACTGCTGGCTCCTAACCACTCACCTACCTGCCTGCCTGATTGCCCCTAACCACTTCTGCCTGCCAGCCTGGTCAACCCCTAACCACTCCCCTGCTGGCCTGATAGCCCCTAACTGCCCTCCTCTACAGGCCTGGGCGCCCCCCCCCCCTCTTGCAACTGTCCTCCCCTGCAGGCCTGGTCACCTCTAACTGCCCTCCGCCCTCCCCTGCAGGGCTGGGTCCCCCCTCAACTGCTCTCCCTTGCATGTCTGGTTCCCTCCCAACTGTCCTTCCCTTCAGGCCTGGTCACCCCCAACTGCCCTCCTCTGCCAGCCCGGTCACCCCTAACTGCCTTCCCCTGCAGGCCTGATTGCCCACAACTGCCCTCCCTAGCTGGCCTGATTGCTCACAACTGCCCTTCCTTGCTGGTCATCTTATGTCCACAAGGGTGGCCATCTTTGACCACATGGGGGAAGCCATCTTGTGTGCTGGAGTGATGGTCAATTTGCATATTATCTCTATTATATAGGGTTGGCTTTTCTTTATAGGTGTATCATATGTCCCTATTTTCAACATTTTATGCACAGAATTGTGTATGTAATTCTGACTTTTTAAAACTCAAAATTATATTACTGAGGTTCATCCTGATGATTTTAGTTTCTGTGTTTCACTGAATACTTTTTCTTCTGAAATGTAATGTATTCCATTTAAATTTGAACCATTTAAGATCATTGAAATTGTTTCAATTTTATGTTAGTGCTGTGAACTTTATTAAATGTGACTGACTGCTAGTACATATATGCTGGAGTTCATTTAGAGAATACAGCCAGGAATTTACTAGATAATGCTATTTTACTTTCTAAAGTATTTGTACTCATTTATATTTTTAACACTTGTGTGTGAGGTTGGTCATTGTTCCACACTTGGAATAGACAAATTAAAAAATTTTTTGCTAATCTTCTGGGTATTAAATATTATTTCTTTATATTTATAATCTGAATTCTCTTGATTACTAAAGAAATTGAGCCTATTTTTATATTTATAATTGCCATTTGGATTTCCTCTATCATCTTTTGCCCATTTTTAGGAAGGTTGTCACTTACACATATATTTGTAGTTTATGTTTTTGATATTTTGTTTTAAGAAACCTTTCTATATTCCAAAATCATATAGATACTCTCAAATTGTCTTCTAAAGATTTTCCTTTTATATTTAGGGTCATAATACAATTAAACTTGATTTTTGAGATTGAAGTAAATTTAATTTTAGTACCTATGGAAAAGCAGATGTCATAGATACTTATTAAATAAATGAGCCATCTTTGCTCATTGTTCTGAATGTTATATACTATATCAGATTATAGTATATTTATGGTTCTGATTTTCTTCAAACTATAAGAGAATGTTTATTTGAAATATAGAGATAAAAGAAGTAATTTTTAGAAGAAATGGGCTTATAAAACAAGTTATAGAGATAAAGAAAGGGCCCTTGAAGTTTAGGAGTGAGGAATGTAATAGTGAGAAGAGGTGTGGCAGGAAAGGAAAGGCACAGGCTTGCTTCAGGAGGGAGAGCCTAGGAGTCTAATTTTGAGCTCTATTCCATTAATCTCTGTTTCTTTATATCCAGCCTATAGTAAAGTATTTAATTGAAATACTTTACTATAACACTGAATATCTGTTAGGGCAGGTGTCTATGTCTTGCTTATGTTTTTTCAAATCTTTTATTTGTCCTTTGGCCATCCAAATAAAGTTTAAGGTTGACTTGTCAATTTCTACCAGAAAACAACAGAGCTATTTGGTTTTTTATTTGTTCATTTGTTAATTTTATATACTAACTAGAGGCCCAGTGCATGAAATTCATGCACTGGGGAGGGTGTTCCTCAGCCCAGCCTACACCCTCTCACAATCTGGGACCGCTGGCTCCTAACTGCTTGCCTGCCTGCCTGATTGCCCCCTAACTGCTCCCTTGCTGGCCTGATTGCCCTCAACTACCCTCTGCTGGCGTGATCACCCCCAAGGCTTTTATTAATATATATATTTATATGTCCTTCATAGAAAATTTTACTAACCCTGCTTTACAATAAGGGCTTGATGATTGAATCAGTGGGACCAGACACCAATATTTACTTTCTTTGTATAGTGAAGGGAATAATTATCTTGTCTTTAAGTTGCCCTGAAATTAATATGAGATAAGACTTAGAGAAGTATAACAGCACCATATAAAGACGGTTGTCTTTTTCACGTACTGAAAAGACAAAGTGGTAAAATGAAAAACACTATTTTTATTCTCCCCCTTCCTTCCTTTACAGCTCTTATTTAAACTTTGAAATTTATAAAAATTTCACTCCAATTTGTATTCAATATTATTTTGTATTGGTTTCAGGTTTTATATTAGTTACAGAATAGTGGTTAGACAATCATATACTTTACAAAGTGTTCCCCAATATTTTCAGTTTCTACCTTGCATCATACGTCATTACAACACTATTGACTATATTCCCTATTTAAGTGACAATGGTTTTACAGGTTCTTTCTAGTCTTTCTTTTGTTTGCCTTTCCTTTTCTTTCTTACTTCTTCCATCACTTTCCTTATATAGTATCTCAGTTGGCCATCAAAGCTCAGTGAAGGCACTGGGACATGCTTAATCCATTTTACAGACCAGGAAACAGGCCATTTCCAGTTGGCTGTGGAACTTGACTCAGCACTCAGGGAGCCCTCAGAGCCATGCTCTCTGCCCTCTCTAAGGGTCAGCTGCCGGGCAAACAGAACAAATCTTCCCATCAGGCTTCCAGTCCTCTTTCTCAAGCACCTCTTCATTGAGGACACTCCATATTCTTTCCTCTCCCCTACCCCTCCCCGAATTCTTTACTGCCCACCTCACCCCGTTCTCCAGAGCAGGTGGAAGGCTTCACACTCACCTCCTTGGGGCAGGGTGGCATGAACTTGCTTTTTGGTCAAGGTGGGAGCAGGAGTCACTACCTCTGAAGTGTGAAAGCTGCTTGGGTGAGGCCAATTAGCACTGGGAGCTTCTCTGAATTCTGTCAGTCAGTCTGGTACCCTGTAGTGCAGCACCCCTCCACTGAGGTGGCACCACCCCTCAACCCTGCCTCAGGGCTGCAGGTCCTTGCCCCTCCCCCCCAAAGGTCCTTCCATGCCCCTTGGTCCCTGGCTGGGCCCATCCGCATCTTAGGGCCACTGCAGAACCTTTCTCTGCAGACAAGGCAGATCCCTGCCCACAGGTTCCCTGTACCAGCCCGAGCCCCCTCTGGTGCAGCCAGCCTCGCCAGGTTTTTGCCTTTGATCTATGGCATTGGTATCAGCACACTCCTAGCAAGCCTGGTACCCAAAGGGGCACAGGGTCAGTTCTTTGCCCATAATGTTAGAAGTTGCAGTAGCATTTGCAGATGTCGCCCAGAGCCTGCTGGCGAAGGCAGAGCCTGTGTGGGGTGTCCTCATAGAGGAATGGTGAGGTGCTGCTTGGAGCCCCTTGGAACGCCCACCTCCTGGCCAGCTGCTTTGCCAAAGCTGAGGCACTCGCCCTGGAACCGCCCATCAGGCAGTCCTGCAGTCATGTTTACATGTTTATGGGCCCCACTGGAGTGGCTAAGCAGGCCCAGCTGCGCCACCTGGAGGGGCGGAGTGGTGATGTTCACAGGGCCCCAAGGTAGTGGCTAAGCAGGCCAGCCTCACCTCCCCAAGCCCCACAGGAGTGGCGAGGCAGGACACGAACCCTGCCCATGGCATCTGGCGGTGCCAACCCCACCTCCCTAGGTTCCAATGGACCGGTACCCTGTGAGTGGCATCTGGCGCTGCCCCACCAGCCTTCCCCGGCCCACAACCGCCAGGGGTGGGCCATGGCACTGTCCACCCTGCCTGCATATGCAAATTTATCCACCATCTTTTATGGGTTAATTTGCATACTTGCTCCTGATTGGCTGGTGGCGTGGCTTCTGGGCATACCAGAGATACAGTTAATTTGCATGTTTCTCTTTTATTAGTGTAGATTTTTCTCTTTGTAAATATGATTTATTTCCATTTATCAAGGTTTTAAAATTAATCCTCACCTGTGGATATTTTTTTCATTACTTTCTAAAGAGAGTGGAAGGTAGGGCTGAGGAGGAGAGAGAAAGATTAAGACGTAAGAACTGAGAGAGTTACATCAATTGGTTGCCTCCCACGTGTGCCCCTACCAGGGCTAGGCAACCTGCAACCAAGGTACATGCCCTTGACTAGGGCCTGTACCCTTTGGTGTTCAGGCACATGCTCTAACCACCAAGTCCAACTGGCAGTGGACTCATTCAATATGTTTTATAATTTTCTCCTTAAGAGCCATGCACATTTTCTGTTAGATAAATTCCGGGGCATACTGATTTTGTTATGTTAAATGTTGTCTATATTTTCTATTTGTTGTTTGTATGTAAAAATGAAGTTAAGTGACTTTTTATCCAACAAGGTTTCTAAGCTGTCCTGCTAATAATACATTTTAGATTTATTTGAATTTTATTCTGTGAGTAAGTAAATCTGTGAATAGTGGCAATTTCTTCATTTAAAATTTTTATGCCCTTAATTTCTTTTTGTTGTTAATTTGTCTTCAGTCTTCAGTATGGTATCAACTGAAGTAGTGATAGCAGGTATGCTAATACTTGCCAACTTCTTATCTCAATGAGAATGCTTTAATATTTTTATTAATAATTCTGATGTTTATAGGTTTTTAGCAAATACCAATTCAATTCTACTTACTAAAGTTTTGAGTTTTAAGACATGTTTTTTAGTTTTTCATGTGTTATTTTGTTAAATTACATATTACATTTTTCAGTGTTGAACCAACCTTGTATTCCTGATACAAACCCATCTTTATATCTTTTCTCTTCACTGTTAGTTGCTATTCAGTAATATTATCTTTAGGTTTTTTACATCTGTGTTTATTGCTGAGGTTGTTCTTCAATTTTCCCTTCACGTATTCTTGTCATATTTTGGATTTAAGATTTCCCTAGTCTCATAAAATTTGTCTGTGAGTATTCCTCTTTTTCTTCCTTAGAAAAATTTGTGTAAATCATTGTCTTTTCAAAGTTTGGTAGAACTTTTTTCATCTTGATCTATGGTGTGTGTGTGTGTGTGTGTGTGTGTGTACATAATTGAAATTGATAATTCAGTTTCTGTTTTGTTCTAAGATTCTGTGTTTTCTGTTTCTCCTAAGTCGTGGAGTTATGGTATTTTTTTCTAAGAAATTATACTTTTCATGTAAATTTTCAATTTATTAGGTAAATTTGTCTATTTTTTTAAAAAAATATATTTTATTGAATTTTTACAGAAAGGAAGGGAGAGAGATAGAAAGTCAGAAACATTGATGAGAGAGAGACATCAATAAGCCGCCTCCTGCACGCCCCACAGTGGAGATGTGCCCGCAAGCAGGGTACATGCCCCCGACCGGAATTGAACCTGGGACATTTCAGTCCGCAAGCTGACACTCTATCCACTGAGCCAAACCGGTCTCAGCAAATTTGTCTATTTTTTTTTCTAAAGTTGGTAGCATATGTATTTATGGCTTATTTTTTCTTCCAAAATGGAGAGACAGATCTTTACAGGGAGTTATCAATTTATATTTTTCTCCCTGTTTTTAAATTCAACTTTATTATTGAAAATATGACAGATCCCCATTTCCCCCCATTGACTCCTTCCTCAGGACTTTACCACACTATTAGTTGTGTCCATGTGTTATGCATATCCTATATAATAAAAGCCTAATATGCTAAGTTCCTAGTCACCAAAATGTAATATGCTAATTATATGCCAAGGCCACTGAGCTGCTTCCTATGATGTGCACTGACCACCAGTGGCAGACAGTCGATCTGTCAACCAGTCGCTATGATGTGCATTGACCACCATGGGCCAGGTGCTCCAACAGGTAGATTAGCTGCTGCTGGGGTCTGGTCGATTGGGACTGAGCAAGATAGGCAGGACATGCCCTGGAGCCCTTCTGCAGTCTCTCTCCAACTGGCCAGCCTCCCATGTTTTTCTCCAGCCCCAATTGTGCACTAGTGGCATCCCTCACCCTTGCCTGAGCCCTTTCACAATCCAGGACCCCTTGGGGGATGTTGAAGGGCTGATTTGGCCTGATCCCCCAAGGCAGGCTGAGGGACCCCACTGGTGCATGAATTCATGCACTGGGCCTCTAGTATGCATATAAGTTCTTTGGTTAATCTCTTCCCACCCTGCCCCCACACCCACTTTTTTCCCTCTGGTATATATCAGTCCATTGCATTCTACAATGTCTCTGGCTCTATTTTGTCAGTTTATTTTGTTTGTTAGATTCCACACATAAGTGAGATCATGTGATACTTGTCTTTCTCTGACTAACTTATTTCACTTAGTATAATACTCTCCAGGTCCGTTCATGCTGTCTATGGGTAAGACATTTTTTCTTTTTTTTTTTTTTTTACAGCTACATAGTATTTCATTGTGTAAATTCACCACAGTTTTTTTTTTATCCATTCATCTACTGGTGGGCAATTGGGCTATTTCCAGATATTAGCAATTGTAAATGTTGCTATAATGAATATAGTGGTTTCTGGCTTCTTAGGACATATACCTAGAAGTGGGTTCACTGGGTCAAATGGCAGTTCCATATTTAATTTTGAGGAAACCACCTACTGTTTTCCATAGTGGTTGTACCAGTTTGCATTCCTATCAATAGTATAATAGAGTTGCTTTCTTTCCATATTCTTATCAGCATTTGTTTGTTTATTTATTGATAATAACCATTCTGGTGTGATGTGGTTGCTTTAATTTGCATCTCTCTGATGATTAGTGACATGGAATATTTTTCATGTGTCTCCCAGCCACTTGTATGTCCTCTTTGGAGACATATCTATTTAGGTATTCTTCCCATTTTTTAATTAGAACTTTTTTGTGTTTCTTTTATTGAGTTTATGAGTTCTTTATATATATATATTTTATTACAAATACATATATACAAGTACATATATCTCCTTTTTTTTTTCCCCATTGATATTTCCTTGGTCTCCCTTACCCTCTGTCACATGCCCTCACTCTCCCTCCCAGTGTCCTGTGTCCATTAGTTATGCATATATGCATGCATACAAGTCCATCAGTTCATCTCTTACCCCCCCCTAATACTCCCTAGCCTTCCCGTTGTAATTTGACAGTCTGTTCAATGTTTCTCTACCTCTATACCTATATTTTTGTTCATCAGTTTATGTTTTTCATTATATTCCATAAATGAGTGAGTTCATGTGGTAATTTTCTTTCACTGCCTGGCTTATTTTACTTAGCATAATGCTCTCCAGTTCCATCTATGCTGCTGCAAATGGTAAGAATTCATTCTTTTTTATAGCAGTGTAGTATTTCATTGTGTAGATGTACCATAGTTTTCTAATCCACTCATCTGCTGATGTACATTTAGGCTGTTTCCAAATCTTAGCTATTGTAAATTGTACTGCTATGAACATAGGGGTGCATATATCCTTTCTGATTGATGTTTCTGTTTTCTTGGGATATATTCCTAGAAGTGGTATTACTGGGTCAAATGGCAGTTCCATTTTTAAATTTTTGAGGAAATGCCATACTGTTTTCCACATTGCTGCACCAGTTTGCAATGACTGCACCAGTCTTCACTAACAGTGAAGGAGAGTTTCTTTTTCTCTCTATCCTCTCCAGCACTTTTCAGTTGTTGATTTGTTGATGATAGCCATTCTGACAGGTGTGAGGTAGTACCTCATTGTTGTTTTCATTTGCATCTTTCAGATGATTAGTGATTTTGAGCATGTTTTAATGTGTCTCTTGGCTTTCTAAATGTCTTCTTTTGAAAAATGTCTATTTAGCTCTTTTGCTCATTTTAGGATTGGGTTATATTCCTTTTGCTAAGTTATATGAGTTTTCTATAAATTTTGGAGATTAAATCCTTATGGGAGATAACATTGGCAAGTATATACTCCCATGCTGTGGGCTTTCTTGTTGTTTTGTTGATGGTTTCTCCTGCTGTGCAAAATCTTTTCATTTTGATGTAGTCCCATTTGTTTATTTTCTCCTTAGTCTCTCTTGCCTAGGATCTGTGTCTGTAAAGATATTGCTACGACATATGTCTGCAATTTTGCTGCTTATGGAGTGTTGTAGGATTTTTATGGTTTCCTGTCTTACATTCATGTCCTTTAGCCATTTTGAGTTTGTTTTTCTGTATGGTGGAAGTTGGTGGTCTAGTTTCATTTTTTTTTTTTTGCATGTATCTGTCCAAATTTCCCAGCACCATTTATTGATTTGTGGATATTGTACCATCCTTGCATCCCCAGCATAAATCCCACTTGGTTATGGTGTATGATCTTTCTAATGTATTGCTAAACCCAATTTGCTAGAATTTTGTTGAGGATTTTAGCATCTATGATCATCAAGGATATTGGCCTGTAGTTCCTTTATTGTGTGTTGTCTTTGTCTGGTTTTGGGATTAGAGTAATGCTGGCTTCATAGAAAGAGCTTGTAAGTGTGTCTTCCTCTTGAATTTTTTGAAATAGTCTGAGGAAGATAGGTTTCAGTTCTTCTTTAAATGCTTGGCAGAACACCCTGTGAAGCCATCTGGACCAGGGCTTTTGTTTGCTGGAAGATTTTTTTATTGCTGTTTCAATTTCTTTGGTAGTTATTGGCCTATTAGGTTTTTTGATTCTCCTTGGTTGAGTTTGGGGAGCTTGTATTTTTCTAGGTTGTCCTATTAGTTGAAATAGAGTTGTTCATAGTAATTTTTCTTAATAGTTTGTATTTCTGTGTGACCAGTTGTTATTTTTCTTCTTTCACTTCTGATTTTGTTTATTTGGGTCCTCTCTCTTTGCTTCTTGGTGAGCCTGGCAAGAGATTCGCCAATTTTATTTTTCCTTCCAAAGAATCAGCTCTTGGTTTTGTTAATCTTAGGTATTATTTTTGTTTGTTTTGTTTTTTGGTCTCTATTTCATTGACTCTACTCTGATTTTTATTATCTTCATCCTGCTTACACTGGGCTTTTGTTGTTGCTCTTTCTCTAGCTCTTTGAGTTGTAGGGTTAGGTAATTTATTGCCATTCTTTCTTTGTCTCCCCAGTATCTCTCTTCTCTGATTATCTGGTTATGAAGTTCTCTCTCTCCTGTGTTGATTTAAAGGCACAAAATACAACACAACAAGGCACAACACACAAGGCACTCAACAGCAATGTATTCATGATACTTATAACCCCAAATAAAGGTGGTTGCCAGAGAAAAGAGAATTAGGAGATGGGGGGGGGGGGGGGGGAGAGAGCCCTAAAATGATATTGAGAAAGGGGGGGAAAAAAGAAGAGAGAAAAGGAAGGGAATAAAAAAGAGGGGGAAAGTATTTATATAGGGGGAAAACTCCAATAGAACAACCACTAATCCCCCAAAATGCAAACAACAAACACCCAGAGAAGAATCCAAACTATAGACAACAACTAATAATAAGCGAGGAGACAAAAAACAGAAGCAAAAATCAAACAAAAAGGAGAGTAAACTCACTAATAAGCACAACAATAACCAATCTAATCGACTATCAGGCAAACAAAACAATAGGACAGACAAAGCAAGATAATACAAAACAAAATAAAACAGAAAAACCTAGAACAACAACAACAAAAAACAGAAAAACAATAACAACAGCATAAAAACAGACACAAATAAACGGCAGAGAGAAAATCTTTTGGATAGTGAAGAAAGAGGAGAGAGAGATATTTGTAGACTTAGAGCAGGAAATCATGAATTAGTCATATAAACATGGTGAATTTTTAATGGGGTAAAAAGAAGGAAAAGGGAAAATTGAAAGCAGGAATAGGGTAAGAAAATAGGATAACAAAAGGACAATAGTGAGGAAGAGAGTGTTGGCATAAAGATAAAGTTGAGATAGACTAAAATGATGCTAAAGGAAAAATTAAAATAAAATGTAGAATACTAATCCCAAAATAAAATAAAATAAAGAGAAAATAAAATAACACTTTTTTTAAGGAAGGGTAAAATAGTAGTAATAATAATACTGATTAAAAATAAAAGTATAGTAATTAAAAAGATAAAATCAAGGAAAAAAGATATAAAATTTACTTTCTCAAATAAAAGATGAAAAAATAAAAATGTGCAATAGTGAGGTCATTCATTTTCTTTAGTGTTCTGTTGGATATACCTCTTTCCTGTCAGGTAGTCAGGACAATATTGAAGTTTCCTGAGTTCCATTGCTCCTCTGTGTTGTAAACCACAATGCTAATTTTCCAGCAGTCAGTATTTTTTTGTTTCTTAGATTTCTTTGTGTTTACACAAGAGTCAATTTGTGATTCAACCCCTGGGTAGCAGTGTTTCTAGATTGACCTCCAGAGCTATAAGTCCTCTCTAGCCTGTATTTACATTTTGTTTTCCCTGTCCCACTTAATACTGGTTTGGGAGTATAGACTGCTCAGACCTGGTTCTCTGATAATTACTCCCCACTCTGATCCCTAGGTTCCACAAAAACAACTTTCCTTTCCAGTTTTTAAGAATGTCCCCAATTGGGTAATCCTATGTAGTGGCCTTAGTAATCAACAGCAAGGATTTAAAAAGAGAGAGAGAGGAAAAAAAGCCAGAACAAGTGTGCAAACTTGCAACTTTTGATCTCTGGTGCTGCCCACAGATCTGTGCAGTTTTCCTAAGCAAGCAGTACACTGTTAAAATTTTTAGGCTTCCCTTTTGAATCCAGTTCAGCTATGGATTGCTCTTTAGAGTTCCCTTCTGTTAGCAACCCTGTGGATCGATCCCCTTCCACATTCGCAGATCATGCTAGTCCCAAAGGCCGTGGATTTTGGGGGGCATAGACTTTCCCAGAACCTCTAGCTCCCATTGTGTGCATTTCTTTTTCCTGCCTGGATCACAGACCTCACCTTTTTCTAGTTGAAAACTGGGCTTTCCGTGAGAAGATGCAGAGCTCCTCCAAGCCTTTGTATTCACGCTGCTTGGGGTTTGGTGTTTCTGGGTTCACAGCTGTTCCCTAGGTGTTGTTGTAGATTCCCAGGATTTTTAGGCTTTTGATACAGCCACTCTCCCCTTTAAGATGATGCAGTTTCTGCATCAGCTATGGTTGCTCTGGGAGGGATTTCAGCAGCAGTGGAGGCTGCCTGGTCAGAGGAACCTGGTCTGGCAATCCCCAACAATCCCTTGGAGTATACCTGTCCTTCAACTCACAAATATACACTCCCTGTGTGACCACACACTCTCCTTTTGTTTTCTCACTCACACACTATTGCTGCCTCTACTTTTTTTTTTCAATTTTTATGGAATTTTTTCCATCCCTTCACTTTCATCCTGTGGGAGTCTTTTGTTCATTGGCTGGTATCTTGTAGAGAGCGTATATATGGGTCATGTTTTCTTATCCATTCAGTCATTCTATATCTTTTGATTGAACCATTTAATTCATTTACATTTAAGTTTATTGACTAGAGGCCCCATGCCCAAAATTCATATACTGGGAATAATTGGGATTCCCTCAGGCCAGCCTTTGCCCTCTCACAGTCTGTGACCCCTCACTCCTTACTGCCTGCCTGCTTGCTGCTTCTTACCGTTCAGATTGCTGCTTCTTACTGTTCAGATTGCTGCTCCTTAGCGCTACTGCAGAGGCAGGAGAGGCTCCCACCACTGCTGCTGTCTGTGCTCAACAGCTGTGAGACTGGCTTCTGACTGAGCAATGCTCCCCTTGTGGGAGCAAACTGACCACCAGTGGGAAGCTCCTGTGTTGAGTGTCTGCCCCCTGGTGGTCCATGTACATCATAGTGACTGTTCTTTCTGCCATTCAGTCAATTTACATATTAGGCTTTTATTTTATAGGATTGGTACTATTTTTCTTTGTTTTAATGTTCTTTTTCTCTCAGTCTTTTAAATCTTAAACGTATCTCTTTAGCTTTTCTTGGATGCAGGTTATTGCTTTTAGTTACTTTGAATACTTAATGCCATTCCCTTATGGCCTGAACTGTTTCTGTTGAGAAATCAGCAGACAGTCTAATGGGATCTCCTTTAAAGTTAATATCCTGTCTCTCTCTCTTGCTGCCTTTAAGATTATTTCTTTATCTTTAACATTTGACATTTTAATTATGATGTGTCTTGGAATGGGTTTCTTTGGGTTCATCTTTATAGGGACATTCTGTGCTTCCTGGACTTGTGTGACTTTTTTCTTCACAAGTTTAGGGAATTTTTGTTATTATTTCTCCAAATAAGTTCTCTATACTCTGCTTACTTTCTTCTGAAACCCATTATGAGTTCCCTTCAACTATCCTCATTCTTTTTTATTCTTTTTTCTTTTTGTTGATCTGACTGGGTATTGTTGTTTTTTTTCTACCTTATCTTCCAAATTGCTGATTTGATCCTCCACTTTGTCCAGCTTGATTTTTATTTCTTTGAAGGTATTCTTGATGCTAGATATGGTAGTCTTCATTTCCAACTGATTTTTATTTATGGTTATTATGTTCTTTTTCATGATGATATAGTTCCCACTGAGTTTCTTATAGTTCCCATGAAGGGTCTTGTTGTTCTCACTAAGTTCCTTGAGCATCCTTATATCCATTACTCTGAACTCTGTCTGATAAACACCTTGCTTTCATTTCACTTCATTTTTTTTCTGAAGAATTTTTCTTTTCTTTTGGGGATTATTAGTTTGTATACCCATTTTAGCTGTCTCTTTGCTTATATGTCTTAGATACTAGTGCTATGAATCCCACACTTCATGGGTGGTCTTATGGAGTATGTGTTCTGTAGGATGCAGTGGTGCAATCTCCTTGCTCTCCTGAGCTTGCTGAACTTGGAATGTCCCTTATGTAGATTATGTGGAGCCTTCTTTTGCAATTGGGCCTTGTTTACTGTTTGCCCATTTGTCAGTGGGGTCAACTTTTAGACTGGCTGGCTTAGGTTCAAGTTGACCACTGTGAGCAAGCTCCTATGCAGGTGCAGTCTTGGAGTGTCTGCTGTCCTCAGTGGCACAATTTTCCTGATCACCTGTACTCCACACTTAGGGATGTTTTTCTGTGGGTTATGTGCATCCTCTATTGTCATTGTATCTTGATGATGCTCTTGAACCTTTCACTGGTGGAATTAACCCTTCAAGCTGGGTGGTAATAAGGATGAACCTCCATCAGGATGTATGAGATGTTGTTCAGGGCCTGCCCCCAAGGCAGAATTATAGAAGAGTCTGTGCCTTCTGGATTATTCCTTTGTATGTGTCATTTGTGTGGCTGATTGGGTCACATTCTAGTGTTGTCTGAAGCCCACCACTGGTTGCGTTGGTCCTGGTTCCACTTGAGTGGGTTTGAGTTGCAGCTTACTTTCAGAAGTTGTGCATAATGGTTTGGGGCTACATGTCTGGAGCTTCCACAGTGTCCACTGCTTGTGTCTGCATTTACTGAACCTGGCAGTGCATTGGAGGGGCCAATCTGTGTAGACTGGTTGTATTCCTGGAGTTCTGAACTGGGGGTCACATCTATAAAAGGCCAAAGTACCCTATTGATGTTGCCTGGAATTCCCCCAGAGTCATACAGGAAGACTGTACAGTGAGCCCAAGATGACCATGCCCCACTGACCCATCCCCAGTGCTCAGACTGGGTGTGTCAGGATGACCAGGTTGGGTACACAGAGTTAATGACTCCCCTAATTTGAGGCAGCATGGTCTGGTACTCAATGGAGAGAATGTGGCCCCTATTCCCAAGCAATACCATATAGACTCCACCTGAGTCTCCAACTCTATCTCCCCCAAGAGGAGTGCACCACAGGTTTATTTTTGATGTAGTCTGCTGTCCTCACTGCAGGAGAAAGTTCAACAGGACAGGATAGATTCACTGGGACTTAATAGAGAAAGCCTTCTTTGGGGGGTGGCACCAACTATGCCTTGGGAAGGGGGTGGTATGCACTCCTTTTAGTTTTGTAGCCACTCCTGCTCAAGCCCTGGACTAGAACTCTAAGGTAGATAAGCTCTGAATGTCCCAGCTCTGAGTAGAGCCACCTCCTCCCTCAAAACTGAGCCTACCTGGATGGGAACAGCTGGGCTTTCCCTGCTCTCTTTCCCCCTGCAGGACTTGGAGATCAGGGCAGCCTTCCTTTTGAGGGGAGAGAGATGCAGCACACTACCAAAGAGTCTACTGGAGGACTCTGAGTAGGTTGCATCAAATGTCCCATTTCTGAATTGTGCCCCATTCTCTCTGAGGATATGAGTTTAGGAGGATGGGACTAGCAATATTTGGGAGTGCAAATCCAGTCTCTCCTTGCCTGATCAGCGTGGCTCAGTGAGTGAGTGTCAACCTATGACCAGGAGGCCACAGTTTATTTCCCAGTCAGGGCATATACCAGGATTGTAGGCTTGATTCCCAGTGGGGCTGTACAGGATGCTGCCAATCAGTGATTCTCTCCCATCATTGATGCTTCTATCTCTTTCTCCCTCTTTGAAATCAATAAAATTATTTTTAAATGGGAAATAATCCAATCCATCCATTGATTGGGGTGGTGCCAGTCCTTGGCCCTTGGGAGGGGAGGTAGCTTCTTGCCTTCTAGCTTGGCAGCACCCCATCAAAAACCCTGCAGGGAGGTTCCAAAGGGACTGTGCCAGATGTCCCAGTTCTGAGTTGTGCCCCATTTGCCCTGTAAGGCTGCACCAGCAGGAAGGTACTAGGGAGGCATGGAGGAAAAGATAAAGACTGCTCCCTCTGCTTGGGATGGTGCCAGCTCTTGGGATGAGAGATGCTTGCCCTTTTTCTACCTCTGCAGTGCTCTGACAGATGTTTGAGAGTGTCATATCAAACATCCAAGCTCTGAGTTGTGCTGTAAGAATAGATGTGCTGGACCCTGGGAGATAGCAACTCAGGGCTCAGGACCAGGGACACAAAAAAGCCCCAAAAAACTATCTTTCAGATTTCCAGAGCTATTCCACCCAGATCTTCTCTTTAGGGCTTCTGTATGCTCTGAGTCTCCTTCCCTCTACAAGAGCCATGGGTGAGTGCCCAAAGGTAATTCCATTTGTTAGCCCTTTAAGAGATTACCTGGGATTCAAAAAGACTCCCTCCTCTTTCCAGTGGACAAAGTCCCTGCTACCAGATGCTATGCAGACTTTTCTTGTTCTGATATGTGGACCCCTCTGTGGAGGCTTTTGCAGCTTCAATATTTCTCCAGCTTCACTACCACTGCTCTTCCCTGGGTGCAAGGACCAGCCCTCTCTGGGTCTCCATCCTTCTTACCAGTATCAGTGTAGCTTAATTTTTTCAGTCCTTTGATATAACACTCCTTATCAGGTGCCCTTCTGTTGTTTATTCAGGTTGATCATTCTAAATTTTGACTGTTATTCAGGGTTGGTATTGGGAAGAGATGTGTATTGCTTTCATGTACTCCACTTTTATATACAACCAAACACTTTGGAATAGATCTGGAAACACTCTTTATTGGAGATTCCCAACTTCCACTATTTTCATTAATAAATTATTAGATATTACCACTTTATTCACAACACTTGTGACTGTTCATCTACTCAGAGTAAAAGCCAAATACTTTAGGGTGCTGTAATGCTCAACTAATCTGCTTATCCTTTACCTCCTATCTTCTACTACTCCCTCACACTGGCTTTCTTGTTATTCCTGAAATATAACCAATATACTTCTAATTTTAGGATATTTCTTCAGCCAGATATCTGAGTAACATTCTCTAATTAATCTCTTCACTTACTTCAAATATTTGTTAAATATTAACTTAATAATTCCTAAATTTGATTTCTAGCAGTCCTGAACTGTTCTATCTGCTTTTTTCCCTGTAGCACTTAATATCTTTTAATTTACAATAAAATTTACTGAATTGCACTTGCTTTCTGTCTCCCCAAGAAAATAGGCGCATGAAGGTAAGGATCTTTGCTTTGTTTACTATAATATCAAAAGCTTTTAGGAAGTACCTGTCACAATATTAAGTGAATTTCTTAAAAGAAGTAACAATAAGAAGTAATTACAGGTTATTTCAGAACCAGTATTGTTCTTTTACTAGTGGCCCAGTGTGCAAAATTGATGCACAGAGAGGGATTCTCTCAGCTCAGCCTGCACCCTCTCCAATCAGACATCCCTTTTGCAATCTAGGACCACTGGCTCCTAACTATTCACTGGCCTGCCTACCTGATCACCCCTAACCTCTCTGCCTGCCTGCCTGATTGCCCCTAACTGCTCTCCTACTGGTCTGATTACCCCTAATTGCCTCTGCCTCACCCTGACTGGGACATGAGCTTTCCTCCCTCTGGCCAACCACAAGCATGCATGACCCAGGCTGGCTTTACCCAGGTGAGTCCCAGCGACAAGGGACCGTGGGCAGGTGGCTACTCCCAGGCTGAAGCTGGTGGAACCCAGGACCCTGGAGCAGGTGGTTTGTCCCTCTCCTGGGCAGCAGTCTGGCTAGCCCCATTCCTCTCTCTCCAATGTTGAGTGTCTGAGCCGTTATGGCGTGATGGCATGAGGCATGATGACTATTTGCATATTAGCTCTTTATTATATAGGATTTTAACTTGTCAGGGTCTGTCTTCAAGTGAATATTATACCACTTCACATCTTGTATAGAAACTTCACTGTAACAAAATTTCATTTTTCCCGGGCAATCTTTATGCTATAATTGTCATGTATTTTACTTTCACAGACGTTATAAAACTGATATTACATTATTATTTGTTTAAATAGTTAATTACCTTTAAATATATTTAAATAATAAGAAACTTCTATTATATTTTTTCCTATGCATTTACTATCTTTGATGTTTTCCATTTCTTGGCATAGATCATTATTTGTATCTGGCAAAATTTTATTTCTGCTTGCAGGACTTCTTTCAATATTTCTTACACTACAAATCTGAGGGAAAAAATTCAATCTTTCATATATGAAAAATACATTTTAACTATTTTTTAAAATATTTTCACAAAATCTAGAATTATAAATTGAGAAGATTTCCCTCCTTGTGAGTACTTTAATTATGTTGCTCTACTATCTTCTCCCTTGCACTGTTTCTGATAAGAAATCTTTTATAATCATTATGTTTATTCCTGTGTATAGTGTGTCTCTTTTTTTCTGATTACTTAAAAGACTTTTCCTTTCTTTTTTAAATATAATAAATCTTTATTGTTAAGATTATTAAAATTGTTCCTCTTTTTTCCCCCAATAGTCCCCCTTCCCCCGGTTCCCACCCCACCCTCTGCCCTTATTCCCCCGCACTGTCCTCATCCATAGGTGTACGATTTTGTCCAGTCTCTTCCAGCACCTCCCACACCCTTCCCCCGGCACCCCTCCGCCCCCGAGGATTGTCAGTCCACTCCTTTTCTATGCCCCTGGTTCTACTATATTCACCGGTTTATTCTGTGCATCAGATTTTTTATTGATTGACTTTTAGATTCACTTATTGATAGATATGTATTTATTATTCATAATTTTTACCTTTTCCTTCTTTTTCCCCTTCTTAAAGAATGCCTATCAGCATTTCATATAATACTGGTTTGGTAATGATGAACTCCTTTAGCTTTTTCTTATCTGTGAAGCTCCTTTTTTTTTAATTTTAATAAATTTTTATTGTTCAAATTATTACAATTGTTACTCTGTTTCCCCTCACATCTCCCCTCCACCTGGCTCACACCTCATGTTCTGCCCTTACCTCCCCCCCCCAATTGTCCGCATCCATAAGTATATGATTTTTGTCCAGTCTTTCCCTGCACCCCCCTCACCTTTTTCCCCTGAGAATTATCAGTCCAATCCCTTTCTATGCCCTAATTCTATTACATTCACCAGTTTATTCTGTTCATCAGATTTTCAATTCAATTGATTTTTAGATTCACTTGTTGATAGATATATTTTTGTTGCTCATAATTTTTATCTTTACCATTTTCTTCTTCTTAAAGAATAAATTTCTGCATTTCATGTAATACTGGTTTGGTATTGATGAAGTCTTTAGTTTTTGCTTATCTGTGAAGCTCTTTATCTGAATGATAGCTTTGCTGGATAGAGTAATTTTTTTTTAAATATATTTTATTGATTTTTTACAGAGAGAAAGGGAGAAGGATAGAGAGTTAGAAACATCGATGAGAGAGAGACATTGATCAGCCGCCTCCTACTGGGGATGTGCCCGCAACCAGGATACATGCCCTATGACCGGAATTGAACCTGGGACCTTTCAGTCTGCAGCCTGACGCTCTATCAACTGAGCCAAACCGGTTTCGGCTGGATAGAGTAATCTTGGTTGTAGGTTCTTGCTATTCATCACTTTGAATATTTCTTGTCACTCCCATCTAGCCTGCATAGTTTCTGTTGAGAAAACAGCTGACAATCTTATGGGTGTTCCTTTGTAGGTAATTGTTTTCTCATGCTGCTTTTAATATTCTCTCTTTGTATTTTGCTCTTGGTATTTTAATGATGATGTGTCTTGCTGTGGTCCTCTTTGGATTACTTTTGTTTGGGGTTCTATGCACTTTCTGGACTTGTAAGTCTATTTCTTTCACCAAGTGTGGGAAGTTTTCAGTCATTATTTCTTCAAATAGGTTTTCAGTATCTTGCTCTCTCCCTTCTTCTGATACCCCCATAATTCTGATGTTAGTATGCTTAAAGTTGTCCCAGAGACTCCTTATACTAACTTCACATTTTTTAAATATTATTTTCCTTTTTCTTTTCCAGTGGTGTTATTTACTTCTTTGTATTTCAAATCTTTGACTTGATTCTTGTGATCTTGTAGTCTGCTGTTAGGTCTCTGTATAATATTTTTTATTTCAGTCAGTGTATGTTTATTTCTACTTGATCCTTTTTCATCTCCTCTTGGGTCTCACTAAATTTATCCATTTTTTCTAGGAAATTCTTAAAAAAAAAACCTTTTAACCAGGGATTTGAGCTCTATATCTAGTTGTTTGTTTTCCTCCATATCTTTCGTTTGTGGTCTGTTCTTTTGTCTCCGAATATTTCGCTGTTTCCCTTAGTAGCTTTGTGTGGTAACTGTCCTATGTGTCCAGTATCTCCACCTCCCCAGTTACCTGAGGTGGACACTCTTGTTGCACCCCTTAGTGCACTGTGTGTACAGTCTTGTTGTAGTTGATTCTTTTTTTTTTTGTCTGCATTTTTTAATTTTATTAATGTATTACATGTATACATATCTCCCATTCTCCCCACTCCCAGGCATACCCTAATCCCCCAGTGTCTTGTGTGAATTGGTTATGTGTATATGCATGCATACAAGTCCTTTGGTTGATCTCTGATCTACTCCACCTCTCCCTAACCTTCCTGCTGTAATTTGACAGTCTGTTTGATGCCTCAGTATCTATCTTTTTGTTCATCAGTTTATAATGTTCTTTATTAAACACAAATGAGTGAGATCATGTGGTTTTTTCTCCTTCATTGACTAGCTTATTTCACTTAGCTTAAGGCTCTCCAGTTCGATCCAGGTTGCTGCAAATAGTAAGAATTCCTTCCTTCTTATGGCAGCATAGAATTCCATTCTGTAGATAGATATACCATAATTTTCTGATCCATTCATCTGCTGATGGCCACCTAGGCTGTTTGCAAATTGTAGCTATTATAAATTGTGCTGCTATGAACATAGGGGTGCATAAATCCTTTCTGATTGGGGTTTCTAATTTCTTAGGATATATTCCTAAGAGTGGGATTGCTGGGTCAGATGAGAATTATATTTTTAATTTTTTGAGGAAACTTCATACTGTTCCCCACAGTGGCTGCACCAGTCTGCATTACCACCAGCAGTGCACCAGGGTTCCTATTTCTCCACATCCTTGCCAACACTTGTCATTTGTTGATTTGTTGATGATTGCCATTCTGACAGGTGTGAGATGATAATCGCATTGTCGTTTTGATTTGCATCTCTTGGGTAATCAGTGACCCTGAGCATATTTTCATGTGTCTCTTGGCCTTCCTTCTGTAGTCTTACGAAAAGGTTCTATTTAAGTCCATTGCCCATTTTTTTATTGGGTCATTTATCTTCCTTTTATTAAGTTGTATAAGTTGGCTGTAGATGTTGGAGATTAAACTTTTATCAGTGATAACATTAGCAAATATGTTCTCACATACAGTGGTCTTTCTTATTGTTTTGTTGATGATTTCTTTTGCTGTGCAAAGCTTTTTATTTTGATATAGTCCCATTTGTTTATTTTTTCTTTAGCTTCCATTGCCCTAGGAGCAGTATCAGTGAAGAAGTTTTCTCAGCATATGTCTAAGATTGTGCTGCCTGTGGATTTCTCTAGTATTTCTCTAGTATTTTTCCCATCTTATGTTTAAGTCTTGTATCCATTTTGAGTTTATTTTTGTACATGGTATAAGTTGGTAGTCTAGTTTCATTTTTTTTCATGTATCTGTCTAATTTTCCCAACACCATTTATTGAAGAGGGTGTCTTGACTCCATTGTATATACATGCCTCCATTGTCAAATATTAATTGAGCATATCGGTTGGGTGGATATCTGGATTCTCTATTCTATTCCATTGGTCTATATGTCTGTTCTTATACCAGTACCAGGCTGTTTTGAGAACAGTTACTTTGTAATATAGCTTGAAATTTGGTATTGAGATCCCACCTACTTTATTCTTCTTTCTCAGGATTGCTGTGGCTATTCGGGGTCTTTTTTTTTGTTCCAGGTTAATCTTTGGAGAGTTCTTTCTAGGTCTGTGAAATATGTTGTTGGTATTTTTATGAATACTGCATTGAATCTATAGATTGGTTTGGGTAGTATGGACATTTTAATAATGTTGATTCTCCCAATCCATGAGCATGGTATACTCTTCCATCTGTTTACATCTTCCTCTATCTCTTTTTTCAGAGTCCTGTAGTTTTCTGCATATAGTTCTTTTACCTCCTTAGTTAGGTTTATTCCTAGGTATCTTAATTTTTTCTTTGTGTGATGGTAAATGGGATTGCTTTTTTAGTCTCACTTTCTGTATATTCCATTCCCTTCTGACCTGATGAGTTTCTGTTGAGAAATCAGTTTCTAGTCCAATGGGGGATCCATTGTAGGTAACTTTCTGTCTCTCTCTGGCTGCTTTTAAGATTCTATTAGTGTATAGAAATGCCATAGATTTCTTGGCATTAATTTTGTATTTTACTACATTGCTGAATTCATTTATTAAGTCTATTAGTTTTTGGATGGAGTCCTTCGGGTTTTTTATGTCCAGTATCATGTCATCTGCAAGTAAGGACAGCTTTACTTCTTCTTTTCTAATTTGGATGCCTTTTATTTCTTCTTCTCTAATTGCAATGGCTAATACTTCCAATACTATGTTGAACAGGAGAGGTGAGAGTGGGCATTTTTGTCTTGTTCCTGCTTTTAAGGGATGCTTTTACTTTTTGCCCATTGAGTATTATGTTAACTGTGGGTTTATCTTATATGGCTTTTATGATGTTGAGGTATGATCCTTCTATTCCCACTTTGCTGAGAGTTTTTATCAAGAAAGTGTGTTGAATTTTGTCAAATGCTTTTCCTGCATCAATTGATATGACCATGTGATTTTTATCTCTCAATTTGTTTATGTGATGTATCACATTTGATTTGCGGATATTGTACCATCCTCACATTCCTGGGATGAATCCTACTTGGTTATGGTGTATGATCTTTCTGATGTATTGCTGGATCCGATTTGCTAGAATTTTGTTGAGGATTTTGGCATCTATATTCATGAGAGATATTGGCATGTAATTCTCTTTCATTGTGTTGTCTTTATCTGGTTTTGGTATTATGGTGATGCTGGCTTCATAGAAGGTGTTTGGAAGTGTTCTTTCTTCTTGAATATTTTTGAATAGTCTGAGGAGGACAGGTTTTAATTCTTCCTTAAATGTTTGGTAAAACTGTCCTTAGTAGCCATCTGGTCCCAGGTTTTTGTTTGCTGGAAGCTTTTTGATGACTGCTTCAATTTTTGTTGGTATCAGCAGAAACATCGATGAGAAAAAAACATTGACCAGCCGCCTCCTGCACGCCCCCTACTGGGGATCTGCCCACAACCAAAGTACATACCCTTGACCGGAATCGAAACTGGGACCTTTCATTCCGCAGGCCAACGATCTATCCACTGAGCCAAACCAGTTTTGGTGGGTCATATTTTCTTATCCAATTCATTATTCTATATCTTTTGATTGGACCATTTAATCCATTTACATTTTAAGTTATTATTGATAGGTACTTACCTATTATTGATAGGTACTTACCTGTCGTAATTTTTATTCTTTACGTCTGTGTTCCTTCCTCGCTTTCTAATTATTTTTTTACAGCAGACTCTTTAGCATTTCTTGCATTGCTGGTTGGTGGTAATAAATTTCCTTAGTCCTTTTCTGTCTGTGACACTCCTGATTGCACCTTCAACTATGATTGAAAGCCTTGCTACGTTCAGTATTCTTGGATTCAGACCCTCCCTTTGCATGACTTGTATATTTCATTCCATTCCCTTCTGGCCTGATGAGTTTCTGTTGAGAAATCAGTTGCTAGTCTAATGGGGGTTCCTGTGTAGGTAACTTTCTGTCTCTCTCTGGCTGCTTTTAAGATTCTTACTTTGTTGTTGGTATTTGCCAATTTAATGATAATGTGCCTTGGTTTTGGTCTTTTGGGGTTCATTTTCTTGGGACTCTGTGAGCTTCTTGGATGTGTGTGGGTTTTTTCCTTCCTATATCAGGGATGTTTTCTGTCATTATTTCTTCAAACAGGTTTTCTATTCCTTGTTCAGTTTCCACTCCTTGAACCCCAGTTATACGGATGTCATTTTGTTTTGTATTATCCCAAAGTTCCCTTAGGCTCTCCTCTTGCTTTTTAATTTTTTTCTAGAAGCTGCTGTACTTGGGGTATTTTTTCCTACCTTCTCTTCTAGCTCAGTGATGTAGTCTTCTGCTTCTTCTAGTCTACTTTCAATGCTTTCTATGGAGTTCTTTACAGCAGCAATGTCATTTTTCATTTCTGCTTGATTCTTTATAATTTCCTCTTGACTCTTTCAGGCTTTCTTTGTAAGTCAAATTTGTATTCCATTCTTTTCAGCCACCGTATGACCATTTCTCTGAACTCTTTCTCTGGCAGGTAGTTTGATTCTATTTCGTTTACTTCTTTTTCTGGTGATGCCTGCTTTTCTTTCATATTTGGGCTTTTTCTTCATCTGCCGATGGTCTTTCTTCTCCAGCTTTCTGGTTATGTAGTTCTCTCTCCTGCGTTTATTTAAAGGCACAAAATACAACACGACCATGTACAACACACAAGTCACTAGACAAAATGTATTCATGATGTTAATAACCACAAATAAGGTGACCACTGGTGAAAGACAAATTAGGGGTAAGTAGAGAAAAAATAAGAGAGTAAGGAGAAAAAAAGAAAAGAAAGAAGTGCCAAAATGAAATTGGAGGAAGGGAGAAAAAAGAGGAAAAAGAAAGAAAAACAAAAATGAAGAAGCAGCAGCAAAAGCAGAAAGAAGAAGAGAAGGAGGAGGAGCAGCAGCAGCAGGAAAAGCAGAAAGGAGAAGAAGAAGGAGGAAGGGATAAAGAAAAAAAAGTAAGAGAGAAAAGAAAGAGAATAAGAAAGAAAATGGGAACAAATATATATGAGGAGAAAACTCCAATAGAACAGCCTCTAATCCCAACAAATCCCAGCAACAAGTACCTGGAGATTAATACAAATTACAAATAGCAACTAATATCAAGGGAGGCAAGGGAAAACAGAGGTAAAAAACAAACAAAACCAAAGCAAACAAAAAAGCAAAATAAAACAAGTAGAATAAGGAAAAACAATCTCAAAAAATGTACAAAAATTGATATAATCAACGTTTAAGCAAACAACAACAAAAGGACAGAGAAAAAGAATATCTTGGATAGAGAAGAGAGAGGTGTGTATGTACTTGGAGTAGGGGATTAGAAATTAGATATATAAGTGGGGCAAAGTTTTAACCAGGTATAAAGAAAGAATAGAGAAAATCTAAAGTTGGAAAAGGGTAAGAGAAACAAGACAACAAAATGGGGAAAGTTAGGAAAAGGGTGTTCGCATAAAGGTAGAGTTCAGATAGAGTAAAATGATTCTAAAGAAAGATGAAAATAGAATGTAGAACTCTAATCTCAAAGTAAAATAAAGAGAATATAAAAAGACACTTCTTTTTTCAAAAAGGTAAAATAGAACTGGTAAAAATACTGGTTGATAATAAAAATGTAATAATTAAAAGGTAAAGTCAATTGAGGAAAAAAAGGAAAAAAATTAGTTTTTTAATTAAAAGATGAAAAAATTAAAAATTAAAAAAATAAAAATAAAACAATATTATGGGCAGTAGTAGAGTTCATTCACTTCCTCTATTGTTCTGTTTGGCATGCCTGTTTCACAGTCAAGACGATATTGCAGTTCCCTGTGTTGCACTGGTGTTCAGAATTGTAAGCTAGTCCTGGTTTTACGCAGGTGGTGTGTCTTAATCTCTTTATTCTTTTGTGATTATGCGAGAGCAATTTGTGAGTCATCCCCTGGGTGTCAGTGTTACGGAATTGACCTCTGAGACTATAGGTCCTCTCAAACCTGTGCTTAGATCCTGCTTTCTCAGTGGTACACAGTACCGATTTGTGGGGTGGGTTGCCCCAGAGCTGATTCTCTGATGGTTATTCTATACTATGATCCCCAGGTTCCAGAAAAACAACTTTCCCCTGCAGTCTCTTGGGATGCCCCCAATTGGGTGATCCTATGTATTGGGTTTAGCAATCAAAAGCCAGAGTATGAAGAGGAAAGAGTGCAGTCTGTGCATTCCCTTGTCCCTGCTCCTGTTCAAGCAGCTGAGATACCTTAATAACTCCCAGGCTGTCCTTTTGCCTCAGATCAAAATGGGTTGCATTCTGGAGCTTCCCTCTGTTAACAGATCTGCAGGCCCCCTTCCACATTCAGGGATCATGTCCTGCCCAACATCCACGGATTTCTGTAGATGCAGCTTTCCCCTGGTCCAGAGTGCACGTCTCTCTGTTCTGCAGGACTAGAGACCTCATCTTATCCCTGGCAAAATATGACCTTTCCATGTGGTGGGTGGAGCTCCTCTGAATCCGAGTGTTTACACCAATTGGGGAATGGTGTTCTAGGTCCCCTGGCTTTTCAGTGGGTGCTGCAGCTAGCTTTTCAGGCTTCTGTAAACATCCACTTTTTCCTGCAAGATGGCATGGTCTCCGTGTTTGTGCTGGTGCCTCCTGGGAAATAAACTCCGTGGCAATGGGGCTGCCTGATCAAGAGAGCCCCGTCCAGCAGTCCCCCACCTTCCCCTGAAGGACAACTGTCCCTTAACTTGCCAACAAAACACTCCCAGTGTGACCCTTAGCTATTCTCTCTGCTCAGCGACAAGGCTCCAGACACGTCCATTTCGCCACCATTTTTTCCCCCTGTAATGAATTCTTTGTTATTGGTATCACTGGAGGGAATTGACCTCCCAGCCAATTGGTTGTTAGGATCAGCTGTGTCTACGCGTGCATACTTGCCTCCAGACCTCTACCTTTCCAGTTCCCCTGAATTTCCGTGAACTCTAGGAACCCGGATGAGTCTGGGTCCCAAGGTCTTGCCCGAAACTGGGGTTCAGTGCAGTTGGACCTGGATTTCAGTGCTATTGTGAGGTTCTGTTTTCCTCCCACTAGAGAAATTGGGCAGCACCATCAGCAGTCAGTGCTCTGTGTGCACACTTTCACGCGCATTTTCGCAAGCACTTTTGCGTGTCCCTAGACCTCTACCTTTTGCAGCTCCCTTAAGTTTCTATGAACTCCTTCCTTTTCACAACAGTCCAGACTCCCCTGTATGAGTCTTGCCTGGATCTGGTATTCAATGCAGTCAGAAGTGGGGGTCAGTGCCATCGGGATTTTCCGTCTCCCTCCTGCTACAGGAAGCCAGGCACCCCCTCCTCTGCCCGTCCTCTCCATGAGCATGTCTCTGTACCTCAGCTTTTTACAGCTCCTCTGAGTCTTTGTGAGTCCCTCTCTTTACTTCTAGTTGTAGAATTTTCACTCAGCTTTCCTGTGGTTCTGGATGGTGTCCATTCTGTCTTTTAGTTGTAATTTTGAAATTGTTGTGGGAGGCAACAACTTAGGTGTTCACCTATGCTGCCATCATGGTTTGCTCTATCATCTACGAAGCTCTTTATCTGCCTTTTAATTCTGAACGATAGCTTTGCTGAGTAATCTTGGTTGTAGGTTCTTGCTATTCATCACTTTAAATATTTCTTGCTATTCCCATCTGACCTGCATAGTTCCTGTTGAGAAATCAGTTGACAATCCTGTGGATGCTCCCTTGTAGGTAATTAACTTTTTTCTTGCTGCTTTTAATATTCTCTCTTTGACTTTTGCTCTTAACATTTTAATTATGATGCGTCTTGGTGTGGTTCTTTTTGGATTCCTTTTCTTTGGGATTCTCTATGCTTCCTGAAATTGTAAGTCTATTTCTTTCATGAGGTGGGGGAAGTTTTCAGTCATTATTTCTTAAATATGTTGTTAGTATCTTGCTCTCCCCCTTCTTCTGGCACCCCCATAATTCTGATATTGGTACACTTGAAGTTGTCCCAGAAGCTCCTTCCACTATCTTCATATTTTTGGATTCTTTTTTTTTTTTTCCTTTCTATTTGGGTGTGTTTTGCTTCTTCATATTTCAAATCTTTGACTTGATTCTTGAGATCCTCTAGACTGCTATTAGATCTCTGAATAATATTTTTTTATTTCAGTCATTATATTCTTAATTTCTAGTTCGTCTTTTTTCATATCCTCGAGTATCTTGCTAAATTTTCAGGCTTTTCTAGAATATTCTTGAAAAACCTTATAACTGTGGTTTTGAACTCTATATCCAGTCATTTGCTTTCCTCCATTTCTTTCATTTGTTACCTGTTTTTTTGTCTCCATATTTTGACTGCTTCCCTGAGTTGGTAGAGTGGCTTTGTGTGCTAGGTGTCCTATAGGGTCCAGTGGCTCAGCCTCTTCAGTTACCTCAGGTGGACACTCTTGTTGCACCCCTTTGTGGGCTGTGAGCACAGTCTAGTTGTATTAAGCCTTGACTGTTGTTGGTATCACTGAGAGGAATTGACCTCCAGGCCAGTTGGCTGTGAGGAGCAGCTCTGTCTACACTAGGAGAACTTTTGTGCTGGAGATACCCTTATGAGACAAGATCTGAAAAAGCCTCTGTGCTCAGCTTGGATGGGTGGAGTCTCAGGGAGGAGCAGACAGCATTGGTTTACTGTTAGCCCTGCCCTAATAGGCCCCTATGTTTCAGTGTCTTGTGGTAATCACTGCAAGCACTCTGAGAGAAAGCCACCCTCGAGTTCTGCCCACTGCCAAACAGTCCAATTTCTTCCCAAATGAGTCTGGATCCCCAGAATCTCACCAGAAACTATAGTTTAGTGCAGTTGGGAGCTTTTGTCTCCCTTTTTCTTGAGAAAGCCAGCCACGTTCTCATTTCCCTGCCCTTTCTGTGCGCACCTTGGTACATCTGCCTTCTGCAGGTCCTCTGAGTCTCAATGTGCTTTTCTCTTTCCTTCTAGTTGTAGAATTTCCACTCAGCCAACCTTCCTGTGATTCTGGATGATGTCCATTTTGCCTTTTAGATGTAGTATTGAAATTGTGGTGCGAGGCAGCAGTTTAGGTATTTACCTATGCTGCCATCTTGGTTTCTCTCAAAAGATTTTTCTTTTCATCATTGGTGTTGAGCTATGTGATTTTTATGTGTCTTGATGTAGCTTTCTTTGTCCTTTGCTTGCTATTCTTTGAGCTTCTTTGGGTTTATATTTTGTACTGTATTTTGCTAAATTTGGAAATTTTTGAATTATTCTTTTTTCAGATGGTTATATATACTATACATAATTTTTGGTCTCTAGAGGGAGCTGGAAAGAGGAGTGGACCAAACCATAGGATCAGGACCTTGCCAGACAATTGAGTGTGGGGACGGCCTGCAGGGCCATACCTGCAGTGGCCAGTTCATGATCACCTGCCAAGACTGGTGGGGTTTCATGCATCTGCTCCGTGATTCCCAGCAGTGCAGTGCCTGTCAGGCCTGTGGGTAGTTTATGGGGAAGTCACAGCCTAAGGAGTCAGAGTCTTGATCCCACACAGTCACCAGATATGGGCATTGAGAATGAGGCCAGTTCTTTGCACACTAAGGCGCCCCACTGTTGCCCTGGACCAGTCATGGTGCTTCCTTCCATCATGGTCCTCTAAACTCGCAGCAAATGAGGTGTGCTGTCATATATTTGGATGAATGGAACATGGAAGACCCATGGATGATAGCAGGTACCAGGTGCTAGCTGGTCGTGTGGATTTGTGTGAAGTGCTCACAGTCACAGCTTTGGACACCTTTTTCTTAGTTTCTCAGAAAGCTCAATGGTGAGAAAATGCAGATCTTGTCCATGGGAAACTTTGCTGTTGGGAGTGTCACAGGGGTTGGCTGGGAGTGCCTGCAGCAAAGAGACACCCTTCTCCCATAACCTCTTTGCAGGCGGACTGGTTGCTGGATGCCTGGGAACTGTTCAGCAGATTCCTGCTGTTCCACAGAGTTCTCTGAGCAGCCCATCCATCTTCTACAGGAAGAAAGGTGTGTGCTTGTGCACAGTCACTACCTGGTCCCCGGCCAGCAGAGGCACCCTGGCCCCAGATATGTTCTCCTGCTGGATTGGCAGAGGTTGGATAATTGTTGTCCAGAACACCCTTGTTTAACAAAGAAAGTTAAGTTCCCAGTGAGGCCCCTGGTTAGAAAGGGAAAGGATTGGAGAGAGGAAAAGGAGCCGAGCTGCCTCTTCTCTGCCTGTTGGAAGGCATGGAGCCCAAGGCATGACCTCAGTCCCACTCACCTGTCCCTGGAGGTTGCTTCCAGAGAGACCGTGAAGGTCAGACTCTGCTCCTGTGTCCTGGTGTGTCTGAAAAGCAGGAGGCAGAACCATGCTTGCACCTAGGCCGACAGGCAGCAGCTTCCTGGTTCCCGGCAGAGATGATGGCCCATGTTCCTCAGCGGTTGGAACTACCTGTAGGAGCTGCCGTGCAGGTGTGCCCCTTGGAAACAGATACAGCGGGCAAATCATCAGACCGCATTGCCCGGGTGATGACACCTCACGCCCAGCCAGTCGGCACCTGTGTGATGTGTGCTGCCCACAGGACTGGTCACTTTGTCAGGTTAAGTTGCATACTCCTGATTAGCTGTGGACATCACAGAGGCATGGTCAATTTACATATTTGTCTATTATCCATAATATGCATAAATTTGCAACAGTCCAAACAATTTCATAATTTCTTTTTTCTTAAATTATCATTTTTTACCCTAGCTGGTTTGGCTCAATGGATAGAATGTTGTCCCAAGGACCGAAGAGTCACAGGTTTGATACTGGTTGCAGACTTGATCTCAACCCCAGTGTGTGCATGTACAAGAGGCAACCAATCAATGTGGCTCTCTCACATCTCTATTTCTCTCTCCCCCTCCCTTCCAATCTCTCTAAAAATCAATGGAAAAATATCCTTGGGTAAGTATTAAAGCAAAAAGAAGTATTTTTCAATTACAGCTGTTATATATTATATTAATTTCAGGTATACAATTTATTAAATTAGACATTTAATATATACATTAAGAAGTGATCACCACAATAAGTCTAATACCCATCTGACACCATGCATAGCTGTTACAAACTTATTAACTATATTTCCTATGCTGTATTTGATAATTTTATAACTATTTTCATTTTTTCCCCTTACTTGAAGAAACATATACAAAAAAGTATTGCTAAAAGCACTGTCAAAAGTTTACTGTCTATGTTTTTTTTTCTAGGATTTTTATGGTTTCAAGTATTACATTTATGTCTTTAATCCATTTTGAGTTAATTTTTACATATTGCAAAGAAGGTGTTCTTTTTTTATTTATTTAATAAATCTTTATTGTAGAGATTATTACAATTGTTCCTCCCCCCCCCCATAGCTCCTCTCCACCTGGCTCCCACCCCTCCCTCTGCCCCTACACCCCCCACATTGTCCTCACCATAGATGTATGAATTTTATTCAGTCTCTCCCTGCACCCCCCTCATCCTGTTCCCCTGAGAATCATCAGTCCACTCCCTTTCTGTGCTCCTGATTCCATAATATTCACCAGTGTATTCTGTTCATCAGATTGTTAATTCACTTGATTTTTTAGATTCACTTGTTGATAGATATGTATTTGTTGTTCATAATTTTTTATCTTTTATTTTTTTCTTCTTCCTCTTCTTAAAGAGTACCTTTCAGCATTTCATATAGGTTCACTTGTTGATAGATAATATATTTGTTGTTCATAATTTTTTATCTTTTATTTTTTTCTTCTTCCTCTTCTTAAAGAGTACCTTTCAGCATTTCATATAGGTTCACTTGTTGATAGATAATATATTTGTTGTTCATAATTTTTTATCTTTTACCTTTTTCTTGTTCCTCTTCTTAAAAAGTACCTTTCAGCATTTCATATAATCCTGGTTTGGTGTTGATGAACTCCTTTAGCTTTTTCTTTTCTGTGAGGCTTTTTATCTGCCCTTCAGTTCTGAATGATAGCATTGCTGGGTAGAGTAATCTTGTTTGTAGGTTCTTGCTATTCATCACTTTGAATATTCTTGCCACTCCCATCTGGCCTGCATAGTTTCTGTTGAGAAATCTGCTGACAATCATATGGGTGCTCCCTTGTAGGTAATTAACTATTTTTCTCTTGCTGCTTTTAATATCCTCTCTTTTTCTTTTGCTCTTGGCATTTTAATTATGATGTGTCTTAGTGTGGTCCTCTTTGGATTCCTTTTGTTTAGGGTTCTGTGTGCTTCCTGGACTTGTAAGTCTATTTCTTTTACCAGATGTGGGAAGTTTTCAGTCATTATTTCTTCAAATAGGTTTTCAGTATCTTGCTCTCTCTCTTCTTCTGGTACCCCCATAAGTCTGATGTTGATACACTTGTCCCAGAGGCTCCTTGCACTATCTTCACATTTTGGAGTTCTTTTTTCTTTTTGCTTTTCCAGTTGAGTGTTTTCTGCTTCTTTGTATTTCAAATCTTTGACTTGATTCTTGTGGTCCTCTAGTCTGATGTTAGGTCTCTGTATAATATTTTTTATTTCAGTCAATGTATGTTTAATTTTTAGTTGGTAATTTTTCATCTCCTCTTGGGTATCACTAAATTTATCCATTTTTTCTAGGAAATTCTTGAAAAACCTTATAACCATGGTTTTGAACTCTATATTCAGTCATTTGTTTTCCTCCATTTCTTTCATTTGTGATCTGCTCTTTTGTCTCCACATTTTTGCTGCGCCAAGAGAACTCCTGTGCTGGAGTCAGCCTTATGATACAAGACTTGCAAAATTGCAAAAGCCTCTCTGTTCAGCTTGGATGTGGTGGAGTCTCAGGGGTGAGCAGAAACAGCCTTGGATTCCAGTCAGTCCTGCCCTATGCAGTCCCTGGGTCTCAGTGATCCTTGATTATCGCTGCAGCCCTCTCTCTGCTTTTGCATGTGCCTCAAGTCCTCTGAGGCCTTTCCAGTTCTCTTGTGCTCCGGGGACCCGTATGAGTCTGGGTCCCCAGGGTCTCACCTTAAATGGGGGTTCAGTACAGTCAGAAGTGGCATTCAGCGCAATTTGGAGGTTCTGTCTCCCTCCAGCTAGAAGAAGCCAGTGGCACAATAAGCAGTCTGTCCTCTCTGCATACAGTGGTGTGCATGCCTTCAGATCTCTGCCTTTTCACGGCACCCCTAGGTTTCCATCCACTCCTCCCTTTTCACAGCAGTCCAGACTCCCCCCATGTGAGTCTTGCCTGGAACTGGGGATCAGTGCAGTAGGTTCTGTGGTTCAGTGCAGTCAGAAATTTCTATCTCCCTCCTGAAAGAGGAAGCCAGCCAGGAACTCCGCTGTCCATCCTCCTCACACACGTCTCAGTACCTTAGCTTTTTGCAGATCCTCTGAGCCTCCATGAGTCCCTCTCTTTCCTTCTAGTTGTAGAATGTCCACTCAGCCAGCTTTCTAGTGGTTCTGGAGGATGTCCATTCTGTCTTTTAGTTGTAATTTTGAAATTGTTGTGTGAGGCAGAAGTTTAGGTGTTCACCTATATGCCGCCATCTTGGTTTCTCTCAAGATGGTGTTCTTATTTTATATTTTGCATGTATCTGTCCAGTTTTCCCAACACCAGTTATTAAAGAGACGATTTAACCACATTGTATTACCTCCCTTTTTACCTTTTTTTTATTGTTTAAAGTATTACATGTAGTAGTACATATATCTCATTTTTGCCCCATTGTCTTTTCCCAGCCTCCCCTATCCCCTTTTACATGCCCTCATATCACCCCCCCCCAAGTGTATTGTGTCCATTTGTAGTGCATACAAGTCCTTTTGTTAATCTTTTCCCCCACCATCCCAACACTACTCTGCATTCCCCCTGTAATTTGACAGGCTGTTCGGTGCTTTACTGACTCGGTGTTTATATTTCTGTTCATCAGGTTATAATGTTCTTTATTTTCCATAAATGAGTGCGTTCATGTGGTATTTTTTTTCATTGTCTGGTTTATTTCACTTAATATAATGCTCTCCAGGTCCATCCATGTTCCTACAAATGGAAATAATTCATTCTTTTTTATAGCAGCATAGTACTCCATTGTGTAGATGTGGCATAGTTTCCTAATCCACTCATTTGCTGATGGGCATTTGGGCTGTTTCCAAATCTGAGCTATTGTAAAGTGTTCTGCTATGAACATAGGGGTGCGTATATCCTTTCTCATTGGTGTTTTTAATTTCTTGGGATGTGTTCCTAGAAGTGGGATTACTGGTTCAAATGATAGTTCCATTTTTAGATTTTTGAGGAAAATCCATACTGTATTCCACAGTGGCTGCACCAGTCTGCATTCCCACCAGCAGTGCACGAGAGTTCCTTTTTCTCTGCATCCTCGCCAGAACTTGTTGTTTATTGACTTGTTGATGATTGTTATTCTGACAGGTGTGAGATGGTACCACATTGTCATTTTGATTGGTATCTGTCAGATAATTAGTGACTTTGAGAATGTTTTTATATGTTTCTTGGCCTTCCTTCTATGTTCTTTTTTAAAATAAATCTTTATTATTCAAATTATTACAATTGTTCCTCTTTTTTCCCCACATAGCTCCTCTCCACCCGGTTCCCACTCTACCCTCTGCCCTTACATCCTCCCCTCATTGTCCTCATCCATACATGTATGATTTTTGTCCAGTCTCTCCCTGAACCCTCCTCACCTCTTTCCCCCTGAAAATTATTAGTTCACTCCCTTTCTATGCCCCTGATTCTATTACATTCCCTAGTTTATTCTGTTCATCAGATTTTTAATTCACTTGATATTTAGATTTACTTGTTGATAGATTGGTATTTGTTGTTCATAATTTTTATCTTTACCTTTTTCTCCTTCCTCTTCTTGAAGAATACCTTTCAGAATTTCATGTAATACTGGTTTGGTGCTGATGAACTTCTTTAGTTTTTTCTAATCTGTGAATCTCTTTATCTGATCTTCAATTCTGTATGATAGCTTTGCTGGGTAGAGTAATCTTGGTTGTAGGTTTTTGCTATTCATCACTTTGAATATTTCCTGCCTCTCCCATCCGACCTACATAGTTCCTGTTGAGAGATCAGCTGACAATCTTATGGGTGCTCCCTTGTAGGTAGTTAACTATTTCTCTTGCTGCTTTTAATATTCTCTCTTTGTCTTTTGCTCGTGGCATTTTAATTATGATGTGTCTTCGTGTGGTCCTCTTTGGATTCCTTTTTTTGGGGGTTTCTGTGCACTTACTGGACTTGTAAGTCTATTTCTTTCACCAGGTATGGGAAGTTTTCAGTCATTATTTCTTTAAATACGTTTTCAGTATCTTGCTCTCTATCTTCTTCTGGCATCCCCATAATTCTGATGTAGGTACACTTGAAGTTGTCCCAGAGGCTCCTTATCCTATCTTCACATTTTTGGATTCTTTTTTCTTTTTGCTTTTCCAGTTGAGTGTTTTCTGGTTCTTTGTATTTTAATTCTTTGACTTGATTCTTGCGTTACTCTAGTCTGCTGTTAGGTCTCTGTATATTTTTTTATTTTAGTCAGTGTATGTTTAATTTTTAGTGGGTCCTTTTTCATCTCCTCTTGGATCTTGCTAAATTTATCTATCTTTTCTAGGAAATTCTTAAAAAACCTATTACCATGGTTTTGAACTCTATATCTAGTCATTTTCTTTCCTCCATTTCTTTTGTTTGTGATCTCTTTGTGTTTACATTTTTACTGCTTTCCTGATTTGGTAGAGTAGCTTTGTGTGCTAGGTTTCCTATATGGCCTAGTATATCCGCCTCCCCAGTTACCTGAGGGGGACACTCTTGGTGCACCCCTTTGTGGACTGTGTGTCCATTCTTGTTGTAGTTAAGTCTTGATTGTTGTTGGTATCGCTGGGGGGGAATTGACCTCCAATTCCCCCCAATCGTTGGTGAGGATCAGCTGTGTCTACGCCCGGAGAACTTCTGTGCTGGATTCAGTGTTAAGACTTGCAATATTGCAAAACCCTCTGTGCTTCTCTTGGATGTGGCAGTCTCAGGGCTGAGCAGACAGCCTTGCCTTCCTTTCAGCCCTGCTCAAAACAGCAGCCCCTGGGTCTCAGTGTTTCTTGGTAATCACTGCAGCTCTCTCAGTACTTATGTGCGTGTGTGCCCTCAGACTTCTACCTTTCACACGTGCCTCCAGAATTGTGCCTTTCTAGCTCCCTAGATTTCCGTGCACTCCAGGGTCCCATATGAGTGTGGGTCCACAGTATGTCACCCCAAACTGGGGTTCAGTGCAGTCGGACCCGGATTTCATTGAAGTTGGTAGGCTCTGTTTTCCTGCAGTTAGAGAGAGCCCAGAGCACAATCAGCAGTCAGTCCTCTTTGCGTGTGCCTCCAGACCTCTGCCTTTCATGTCTTCTCTAAGTTTCCATGCACTCCTCCATTTTCATGACAGTCCAAACTCCCCCCATAAGAATCTCACCTGGAACTGGGTTCAGTGCAGTCAGAATTGGGGTTCAGTGCAGTTGGGAGTTTCTGTCTCCCTCCCGCTAGAGGAAGCCAGCCACCGCCTGTCCTCTCCACATGCGTGTCTCTTTAACTCAGCTTTTTGCAGCTCTCTGTATTTCTTTTTGTAGAATTCCCACTCAGCCAGCTTTCATGTAGTTCTGAGTGGTGTCCTTTCTGCCTTTAGTTGTAGTTTTGAATTTATTGTGTGAGGCAGTAGTCTAGGTGTTCATATATGCCGCCATCTTGATTTCCCACCCTGTGTTCTTTTGAAAAGATGCTATTTAGGTCCATTGCCCATTTTTTGATTGGATTGTTTATCTTCCTTTTGTTAAGTTGTATGAGTTACATGTAACTGTTGGAGATTAAACCCTTATTGGTGATAACATTGGCAAATATGTTCTCCCATACAGTGGGCTTTCTTGTTACTTTGTTGATGGTTTCTTTTGCTGTATAAAAGCTTTTTATTATGGTGTAGTCCATTTCTTTATTTTTGTTTTAGTTTCCATTGCCCTAGGAATAGTAATGGTGAAGAAATTGCTTTGGCATATGTCTGAGATTTCTCTGCCTGTATTCCTCTAGTATCACTGAGAGAGCTGCAGTGATTACCAAGAAACACTGAGACCCAGGGGCTGCTGTTTTGAGCAGGGCTGGCAGGAAGGCAAGGCTGTCTGCTCAGCTCTGAGACTCTGCCACATCATGTTTAAGTCCTTTATCCATTTTGAGTTTATTTTTGTGTATGGTGTAAGTTGTTGGTCTAGTATTAATTTTTTTACATGTATCTGTCCAATTTTCCCAACACCATTATTTGAAGAGATTGTCTTGACTCCATTGTATGTTCCTGTCTCCTTTGCCAAATATTAATTGAGCATAATGGTTTGGGTTGATTTCTGGGTTCTCTAGTCTCTTCCATTGGTCTATATGTCTGTTCTTGTGCCAAAAATATGAGGCTGTTATAAGAACAGTGGCTTTGTAATATACCTTGAAATCTGGTATTGAGATTCCTAACTACTTTGTTCTTCTTTCTCAGGATTTCTGAGGATATTCGGGATCTTTTTTTATTATAGATGAATATTTGGAGAGTTCTTTCTAGGTCTGTGAAATATGCCATTGGTATTTTAATGGGGAGTACATTGAATCTATAAATTGCTTTGGGTAGTATGGACTTTTTAACGATGTTGATTCTACCAATCTATAAACAAGATATGTTCTTCCATCTGTTTACATCTTCCTCTATTTCTTTTTTCAGTATCCTGTAGTGTTCCATGTAAAGGTTTTTTACTTCCTTCTTTAAGTTCATTCCTAGGTATCTCAATTTTTTTGGTGCGATGGTAAATGGATTGCTTTTTTAGTCTCTCTTTCTGTAAATTCACTATTAGTATATAGAAATGCCATAGATTCCTTGGCATTAATTTTGTATCCTGCTATATTGCCAAATTCATTTATTAAGTCCATTAGTTTTGGATGGAATATTTCAGGTTTTTTATGTACAGTATCATGTTATCTGCAAATAAGAACAGGTTTACTTATTCTTTTCTAATTTGGATGCCATTTATTTTTTCTTCTTCTCTCATTGCAGTGGCTAATACTTCCAGTACTGTGTTGAACAGGAGTGGTGAGATTGGGCATCCCTATCTTATTCCTGTTCTTAGGGGAAATGGTTTTAGTTTTTGCCCATTGATTATCATGTTAGCTGGCAGTTTATCATATATGACTTTTACTATGTTGAGGTATAATCCTTCTATTCCAACCTTGCTGAGAATTTTTATCAAGAAAGGGTGTTGGATATTTTAAAAGCTTTTTCTGCATCAATTGATATAACTGTGAATTTTATCTTTCCGTTTGTTTATGTAATGTATTACATTTATTGATTTGTAGATATTGTACTATCCTTGCATTCCTGGGATAAATCCTACTGGGTGATGTGTATGATCTTTTTGATGTCCTGCTGGATCCATTTGCTATAATTTTGTTGAGGATTTTGGCGTTTTGTTCATGAGGGATATTGGGCTGTAATTCTCTTTTATTATATTGTCTTTATCTGGTTTTGGTATTAAGGTGATGCTGGCTTCATAGAAGGAGCTTGGATGTTTACCTTGCTCTTGAATTTTTTGGAATAGTCTGAGGAGGATAGGTTTTAGCTCTTCTTTGATTGTTTGCTAAAACTCCCCTGTGAAGCTGTCTGGCCCTGGGCTTTTGTTTGCTAGAACCTCTTTGGTGACTTCTTCAATTTCTTCCATAGTTTTTGGCCTTTTGTGATGCTTAGATCCTTCCTCATTGAGTTTTCGCAGGATGTATTTTTCTAAGAATATGTCCATTTTTTCCAGGTTTACCAGTTTTTTGGAATAGTATTTTTTAACAATCCTTTGTATTTCTGTGAGATCTGTTGTTATTTCACCTCTTTCATTACTGATTTTGTGTTATTTGGGTCCTCTCTGTTTTTGGTGAGCTTGGATAGAGGTTCATTCATCTTGTTTATCATTTAAAGGACAAGCTCTTGGTTTTGTTGATCTTTTGTATTTTTTTTTATCTCTGTGTCATTTATCTTCATTCTGATCTTTATTATTTCATTCCTTCTTTTCAAAATGGGCTTTTCTTGTTGCTCTTTTTCTAACTCTTTGAGGTTAGGCCATTTATTACCATTGGGTTTTTTGTTTTTGTTTTTTGGAGTATTCTTGTAGAGCTATGAACTTTCCTCTCAATACTGTTTTGGCTGTGTTCCTTGGATTTTGGATTGTTGTGTTTTCATTGTGGTTTGTTGCCATGATGTTTTCTATTTTTTCTTTGATCTCTCTGGTAACCGAGTCATTGTTTAATAGCCTGGTGTTTAGTCTCCGTGTGTTTGATTTTTTTGGATTATTTTTATTGTAGTTGATTTCCAGTTTTATGACACTGTGATCCGAGAAGATGCTTGATATGATTTCTATCTTCTTGGATTTGAAGAGACTTTCCCTGTATCCAACAATGGTCTATGTTCAAAAATGACCCATGTGTACTTCAGAAGAATGTATATTCTGTGGCATTGGGGTGAAATGTTCTAAAGATGTCAAGTAATTCCATCTGACCTTGTGAGTCATTTAGAATTGATTTTTCTTTGCTGATTTTTTGTTTAGAGGATTTGTCCAATGGTAATTGTGGGGTGTTAAAGTCTCCTACTACGTTTGTATTGCTGTCAATCTCTCCCTTGATAATCACCAGGAGTTTATGTATTTGGGTACTCTGGTATTGTATGCATATATGTTTACCAGAGTTATATATACTTTTTGGATTGCTCCCTTTAGTATTATGAAGTGGCCTTCCTTATCTCTTTTTATGTTCTTCACTTTGAGACCTAATTTGTCAGATATAAGTATTGATACCCCAGCTTTTTGTCCATTTCCATTCTCCTGAAAAACCTTTTTCCATCTCTTCACCCTCAGTTTGTGTGTGTCTTTTTTTCTGAGGTGGTTTTTTTGTAGACAGCAGATATATGGGTCGTGTTTTCTTATCCAGTCTATTACCCTACATCATTTGATTGCAGCATTTAATCCATTTACATTTGAAGTTATTATTGATAACTTGTTTATCACCCTGCCTCTTTTGTTAATTGACCAGATAGGCATGAGTTTATTTTTGGGCTCTGTTGTATTTCATTGATCATTGTGTGTATTTTTATACCATTCCATCTGTTCTGATTAGTAACACCTTGTAGTATAGCTTGAAGTCAAGTATGTTCTTTCCCAACTTGGTTTTTTCTCAAGATTGCTATGGCTATTCAGAGTCTTTTGTGGTTTTGTATAGATTTTCTGATTATTTGTTCTAGTTATGTGAAAAATTCCATTGGTATTTTTGATAGGGATTTCATTGAGTTTGTGAGTTACTTTCGGTACTAACCATGCCTTTTCTTTTTTTTATCCATGAGCATAGTATATCTATTTAGTTACTTGTATCTTTATTTTTTATGCTTTTTCAAGTATAGGTTTTTTACTTCCTTGTTTAAATTGTATTCCTAGGTATTTTATGCATTTTGATGCAATTGTAAATGGATTGTTTTCTTAATTTCCTTTTTTAATATTTTATTAATGGTATATAAAATGCAACTGATTTCTGATATTAATTTTGTATCCTGCTACTTTGCTGAATTTATAATAATTTTTTGTGAGTTAGCAAATGATAACAACTTTACTTCTTTCCAAATTGGATACCTTTTACTTTTTTTATTGATTGATTGCTGTGGCTAGAACTTGCAATACTATGTTTAATAAAAATGGTGAAAGTGGAGATCTTGTCTTGTTCCTGATCTTAAAGAAAAATCTTTCAGCTTGTTACCATTGAGTGTAATGTTACTATGGGTTTTTGATATGTAGTCCTTATATTGATGTTGTCCCACTTCATTGAATTTTTATTCTATATTTCTTTTTGAGTTGAGATTTACCTGCTGATTTTTCTTTAAACAATCCTCCAAAAGTTTCTATGTAACCTATTTTTAGTTATTATTTTTTCACACTTTAGAACTATAAAAGCCAGTGTTATGGTTGGTTTTATTTGCTATTAAACTCACACAGTTCATTTTATGTACTCTCCTAGAAGTTCCTCAGGGTACATAAAGAGGAAACCTTTTTTTCTTATTATTTTTCAGGTTGGGAATCTGTCTGTAAGAGTGAAGAATTAACCCCAAAGCAGGACATTTGTGAAGCACAGTCATCTCAGAAGATAATAGTAAAACTTAAAAGCTGTGGTCTTGAGTACTCCAATTTGAGAGAGGAATGGAAGTGTGAAGGCCATTCTGAGAGGCAACTAGTCAATCAGAAGTCATATTTCAAAGAAGAGACCATTACTAATGAAGGAGCCTTTGTTTATGAAAGAGGACAAAAATATAACAAATCTTGGTATAGTTTCCCTCTGAACACAATGCTTCCTACACAACAGATAGCTTTTAAAAAGGAGAAACTACATAAATATGACACACATAAGAAAAGCTTTAATAATAACTTAATGGTTATTAAACCCAAGAGAATCTATACGAAGAAAAAACATTTGAAATGTAATGACTGTGAAAAAGTTTTCAGCCAAAGCTCATCCCTTACTCTGCATCAAAGAATTCATACTGGAGAGAAACCCTATAAATGTGTAGATTGTGGGAAAGCCTTTAGCCAGAGATCAAATCTTGTTCAACATCAAAGAATTCATACCGGAGAGAAACCCTATGAATGTAAGGAATGTAGGAAAGCATTTAGTCAGAATGCACACCTTGTTCAACATCTGAGAATTCATACTGGAGAAAAACCTTATGAATGTAAGGTGTGTAGAAAAGCCTTCAGTCAGTTTGCCTATCTTGCTCAACATCAGAGAGTTCATACTGGAGAAAAACCTTATGAATGTGTTGAATGTGGGAAAGCATTTAGTAATAGATCATCCATTGCTCAACACCAGAGAGTTCATACTGGTGAGAAACCTTATAAATGTAATGTGTGTGCAAAAGCATTTAGCCTTCGTGCATACCTTACTGTACATCAGAGGATACATACTGGAGAGAGACCCTATGAATGTAAAGAATGTGGGAAGACCTTCAGTCAGAATTCACACCTTGCTCAACATCAGAGAATTCATACTGGAGAAAAACCTTATAAATGTCAGGAATGTAGGAAAGCATTCAGCCAGATTGCCTACCTTACTCAACATCAAAGAGTTCATACTGGAGAGAAACCCTATGAATGTATTTATTGTGGGAAGGCTTTTAGCAATGATTCATCCCTTACCCAACATCAGAGAGTTCATACTGGAGAGAAACCTTATGAATGTAATGTTTGTGGAAAGGCTTTTAGTTACTGTGGATCCCTTGTCCAACATCAAAGAATTCATACTGGAGAGAGACCCTATGAATGTACGGAATGCAAGAAAAGTTTTAGGCAGCATGCACATCTTACTCATCATCGGAGAATCCATCTTGGTTTGAAAATTACCACCTAATTCTGTCAATCACCAAATCCTGTAGATCTATTATAAATATTTCAGAAATGTATATATTTTTCTCTATCTTTAATGTTACCCTAGTTCATTTCACCTGGATAACTGCTGTAACTTTTCTAACAGGCTTCCCTGTATCAATTTTAGTTGCCTTAAATTTATTTCCCACCATGCACCCAAAATTATATTTTTGAATACATACATTACTGCCTCTAATTGAAATTTTGTTGGCTTATTATTCTTAAGCTAACATCTGCAGTATTTAAAATTGTCAATGAGGTACTTTATTATCTGGTTCTTATGTAACTCTCAGCCTTATTTTATTTTAATTTTCCTCTCTGGGCACTAAGCACTTCCCAAGATGAAAAGCTTAGAGTCTAGAAAATTATAGCTCTACCACTACTATGGGATTGTGTGGCTTTGAGTAATTTGCTTGACTTACCTAAACCTCAGGGTGTTTTTCTTTTAATTTTAAAATAGGGATAATAAAGGATACTGTATTTTAGTGTATGTTGTAAATTAATACATAGTAAGTAAGAATTTTGATGTAAAGTACTTAACACATTAAATGTAGCCCACATTCAATAAATCATAGCTAATATTTATGCATCAGGCATTGCTCTACATAGTTAACATATATTAACTTACCCCTCATATCTGAAACAAGTAGAACATCCCTAGAAAACAACAGATCAGAATTGGGGAACCTAAAAATTTTAGTACATAAGTGAAGTCTTCATATTCTAGGTGGGAAATCAATATATACTCACACAAGTAGTAGAAATATAACACAATCAGTTTTAGGAAGTTTCCAAAGAGAATGAATTGGATAAATTTAGTTAAAATAAAATAAGGATTTACTGAGAATACAGAGCTTACATTTAAGTAAAGGAGGACCACAACTCCAAGTAATAACAACAAAATCCATAATCCATACTGTCCCATAAAAAGGCACCAGTCCCAGGTAGTTGTCTAGTTGAATCTAGTTAATTTCAAAGCTTTAAACTTTGATGTAGTAAACAAGTATAATATCTAAAAGCATTTTTATCCAGTGATTATAAAATCAAATTTAAAAGCAGACTTACAGACAAAAACTCAATATTCACTCTGAATATTGAGTAGCTACTATTTGCTAGGTACTTTCACTATTATAGGTATGAGGAGACAATGAAGATCAAAACAAAGACCATGTTCACATAGAGTAAAATTCCAGAGGCTGGAAGTATTTAAATAGTATATTTAAATACAATAGATATTATATTTATAGTATTTAAATATAAGCATAGATTTCCACACTGAGAAGATGTAAGAATAATTATTGAGAAGTATTATATAGTCTAGACTGAAGAGACTGAAGATAACAAAGTTAACAGTTTTTTCTACTTCACAAATTCACAACTTTTTTTAACTAAAATTTATGAACAGGCCTTTCCATTTATTTTCACAACTTTATTATGAAATTCATCTATTTTGTATGAATTATAAAGAATGGGAAGAAAATTCTCGAGTTTGATAAGTTTGTAGAAATGTTGCATATGATAAAAATGGTTCACACCAATAAAGAAAGAATAGATTCTGGGATCTATATATATAAAGAGCCAGGGTTCATAAAGACCAAAGACTTGACCCCGGGAACAATGGAAGGAGCAAGGGGTCCGGAGCGAATCGGAACAGGCAATTGTGCAGGCATATTGCTGTGGCAATCCAGCACTTACTTACTACAGCTGGTGCCAGGGAAGTAACCCAGCACTGACTGCAGAGGGGGCTGCATATTAGGCCTGGAGAAAGGCCTGCAGAGGGAGAGGCAGGGTCTGATCTGCAGCCTCAATGGCAGCTGTTGATTAGCTGTTGCCTCTCTCTTTGGGCTTCCCCAGCAGCCATACCTCTGTTTCTCTCTAGGCCTCCACAGGGCTACTGATCATCCCCGTCTCTTTGATCAGGCTCAGGTATAGGTCTGGAGAAGCTGACTGGCGTAGAAACTGATGAATCAGAACCAAATCTGGGACAACTGTGAGGAGCCAGTAGCTGCCTAGGAGGTGGCAATTTTGAACTGTCATAGAAACCGACCGATCATAACCTAATATGAGTGAACTACAAAGGCAGAACCTAAGGTGGGGTCTGAGGAGGGGTTTTAAGGGCAACAGCAGTTTGGTGGAAGGTGTAAAAAAGTAGTTAATTTTTTTTTAGTTAATTTTTTAATAACCACTTTGGCAGTATAATGCATATGGTTGGCTATTAGTCCAGATAAAGGGATTATATGTTTTTGTCCACCAAAATTATCTCCTCCTGCTGAAAAAGACTTTTCTCCCTCATTTAAGCAATCCTATCCTATATAATCTATTTAATAAAAGGGTAATATGCTAATTAGATTATGTCAACCAGCCATCTTCTGGATGTCCGACTTCCTTCCGGACAAAGCCATGGTAGTGGGGTCTGAGGCAGAGGCAATTAGGGATGATAAGGCCAGTAGGGGAGAGCAATTGGCAAGATCAGGCTGGCATGGGGAGGTAGTTAGGGGTGATCAGGCATTTGGAAGCCAGGAGTCCCAGACTGAAGTTAGACATCCCCCATGGGGTCCCCAATTGGAGAGGGTACCGACTGGGCTGAGGAAACTACCTCTCCCCATGCACAAATTTCATGCACTGAGCCCCTAGTAGTATTGTGATTGACTATTTGCATCACTAGTGGTAAGGGAAAAGTAAACAAAATCACAATGAAATATTTCAAGATCATCACATTAGCAAAACCATTACATTCCTAATGATTAAAAATATGTACTATATTGGAATGTGAATACAGTTGTATTTGGAAGTAATTGTGTTTAGAATGATTAAGCAATATCTACTAAAGTTGAGGATGTCGATATTCTGGCCCACCAATTTCACTTAAATCTTTACAGGAAGCATGTCAAACTCAAAGGCTAACATAGGCCAAATAAATAAGGTTTATAGGTATTGAGTTTTTGTCTGTAAGGTTTACGTGGGCCATACATAAAAAAACAAAAGCTTCAAGTTTCTTAGAAACATAGGTTTATTTCAATAGAGACATGCTGAATAGAAAGGGCTGAAATAAATGAATAATCATTAACAAAATAATAGAACATTTGAATTAAAATATTTTAACATTTTATTAATTTTAAAATTTTATTTACTATTTTTTCTTGAACATTAACTTACCAGACACCTAGTTAATAAATGTAATGCAAATAAACCTATTTTTCTTGTTCTCTGAAAGCAAATACTTCTCGTTGCACACACCAAAAAAGTCAGTACAAGACTAATGGCATGGCAATCAGCTGCTAAAATATTTACTGCTAGTATTAGTGGGGAGAAATGGTGTGCCTGTGTGTAAGGTTAGTAAGAAAAATGAATGCAACACGATTATAATAATCATTAACAAAATTTGTAATTCATTGTTAATGTATATTGTAAAAATTAAATTACAAAATTTTTACTAAAATGTTTCTTACATACCATTATATTGGCTGGGTTATAAAAATATTCATGCGTGCCTCATGCACCCCGCAGGCCACAAGTTTGACATGCTTGTTCTACAAAATCTGCCCTCGGGTATTCAGGGAAATATATTTGAAAAATCCATTTCAGCATTGTGAGAATGGAAGTTGAAAGTAACAAAATAGCCCAAGTTAAAGTGAATGAACTTAAATTTCTATCAACATGGACAAATCTCAAAAACAATGAAATTGAATCGAAGCATTTTGTATAGCATGGTACTACTTATTTATGTAATGTGCAAATCAACACTTTTTTCCACTGTTAAATACCATATAGAAATAGTGTAATAGTATTTATGGAAATTATCATCAAATTCAAAACACTGGTAACCTCTGGGGAGGGTGAATAATGATATTGAGGAAAGTATGCAAATAATTTCTTTAAAATATAAGCAAGTATGACTAATTATAATTTGATAAAACTGGTCATGGGTTTATAGATAGATTTTTACTCTCTGTTCCTTTTGTATAAACTATTTCATAATAAAAATATTTAAATTATGTTTGCTTTTTTTCAAGTATTTACTTGCTAAACCTCAGGTTTGCAGATAGTGTTCCCATTGATACTCACCTTCTCTTTAGAAAGAAACTCACATAATTGACTTCCATATGCATTCACTGTTAACAATTTGTTGACTATCCTCTAATTTTGAGTGACTATATATATTTTTTAATATATTTTATTGGTTTTTCACAGAGAAGAAGGGAAAGGGATAGAAAGCCAGAAACATCGATGAGAGAGAGAGACACATCAATCAGCCGCCTCCTGCACGCCCCACACTGGGGATGTGCCCGCAACCAATGTACATGCCCTTGACTGGAATCGAACCCAGGGCCCTTCAGTCCCCAGGCCGATGCTCTATCCACTGAGCCAAACCGGTTTCGGCTTGAGAGTGACTATATTTTTACTGTGGGAAGCTGTGGTCCCTGCCAGCCCGGTAAAGCAGGGGATAGAGCAAGGGTGGGGACGCCTACCTGTTCTCCCCTATAATGCCGGGTCAAATAGGGACAGGGTGGAACACAACTCCTTTGTTCAGTTGTTCGTGCAGGACAAGATAAAGATGTCCTTGATTATGAACAGCTGACTACAGCCGAATATCAGTTCCTGGAAAATAGTTTTCTGAGCACGCCGGTTCCTGGCCACGTCCTGGGACAAGGACACTTGGAGGAATGCCCGGGCTCAGTGTATAAAAGGTCCTGTGCTCTTAATAAACTTGCTGCAGTTCCACGATGAGCTGCAGTCCTCCTGAAACCCCTCTTTAAGACTCTTCTTTCTTTCTTTCTCAAACCTACCAGCCCTACCTTCAGGACCTGCAACACCGGCTGGTTCTGGCATTTTACAATGAGCATTTTATAGCCTACTTATTACATGATTTTTTGATCATTCTCCCCTCCCCCAACTTTCTTGAAGTATGACTGACAAAATTGAATATATTTAAGGTATACAACATGATTTTTTCATTTATACATTGTGAAATGTTTACCACAGTCCATCACTTCATACATGTGTGTAGTGAGAACACTGGAGAGCTCTTTAAGCAAATTTCAAATATACAATACATTATAATTAACCATGCTGTACATTATGTATTCACAATTTACTCATTTTGTATCTGAAAGTTTGTACCCTTTGATCAATATCTCCCCTTTTTCAACCTCTGTTGGAAACTACCATTCTCTTTTTTCAATTTTCTTTTCTTTCTTTTTAAAAAGTAAATGCAAGTAAGATTATGTGGTATTTGTCTTTCTGTCTCACTTATTTCACTTAGCATAATATCCCCCAGGTTCATCCATGTTGTTGAAAATTTCATGGATTTCCTCATTTTTAAGGCTGAATAAAAAGATTTTATTTATCTATAGACATGGAAATTGTTATATTTCCTTTGCTTTTTATTTCATTTTCTTTGTGTGTGTGTGTGTGTGTATATATATATATATATACTCAGAATAGGATTGCTGGGCCATATGGCAGTTCTGTTCTTAATTTTTTAGGAACCTTTATAATGGATGTACTAATTTACATTTCCATCAACAATGTAAAAGCTTTCTATTTCTTCACGTCCTCTTCAATGCTTTTTATCTTTTGGCATTTTAAAAATAACTATCCTAATAGGTGCAGGGTGATAACTCTTTGACATATTTGTGATTTTGGTTTACATTTCTCTGATAATTATATTATGTTGAGCATCTTTTAACATACCTGTAGGTCAGTTGTCTTGTAAAATGTCTGTTCAGGCCCTTTGCCCATTTTAAATTAATTTTTTTTGTTTTGAGTTGTAATAGTTTCTTGTATAATTTGGATATTAAGCCCTTATCCAACTAATGACTTTCAAGTATTTTCTCTCATTTCATAGTTGCCTTTTTATTTCTTATTGATTCCTTTTCTATGCAGCAGAATTTTATTTAGATGTAATTATTTATTTTTGCTTTTGATGTCTGTTTATGGAACCAAATAAAAAAATTATTGTCAAGACCAATGTCAGGGAACATTACCCAGTTTTTCTATATGTATTTCATGGTTTTAGGCCTTACATTTAAGTATTTACTACATTTTTCATTATTTTTCATGTAAGATAAGAGTTTAATTTTATTCTCTTGCATGAGGATATCTAGTTTCCAGCACCATTTATTGAAAATACTGTCCTTTCACCATCACGTGCTCTTGGTTCCTCTGTCAAAAATTAATTGACTATGTGAAAATTAATCAATACTCACTCTTTTTTACTTTTTCTTATTTTTTATTGATTAAAGTATTACATATGTCTTCTTTTCCCCCATTGACCACTCTCTAGACACCCCCACCATGTAACACATGTCCTCAGCCCTCTAGCATCTCTGTCCATTGATTATGCTTATATGCATGCATACAAGTCCTTTAATTGATGTTTTACTTCCTCCATGCTCCCAACCAGCCTGGCTTTCCCTCAGAGTTTATCTGTTTGATGCTTTGTTGTTTTGGGATCTATTTTTGTTCATTATTTTATGTTGTTCATTATATTCCACAAATGAGTGAGATCATGTGATATTTATCTTTCTCTAACTGGCTTATTTCACTTAGTATACTGCTCTCCATGTCCATTCATGCTGTTCTGAATGGTAAGAGTTTCTTTATTGTTTTTACAGCAGCATAGTATTCAATTGAATAGATGTACCACAGTTTTTTAATACACTCATCTGTTGATGGGCACTTACGCTATTTCCAAATCTTAGCTACTAGAGGCCTGGTACACGATATTCTGCCCTTGGGGGTGAGTGTTCCTTAGCCTGGCCTGCATCCTCTCATAATCCAGGAGCCCTTGGGGAATATCCAACTGACAGTTTAGGGCTACTCTCCATGGGGAGTGGACCTAAGCTGTCAGTTGGATAATTTTAGCTCTGCCACACAGGTGGGAGATGCACCCACCACCACAGGCTTCTGGCTGAGCAGTGCTTACCCTGTGGGAGCGTACTGACCATCAGCAGGCAGCTCCTGGGTTGAGCATATGCCCCCTGGTGGTCAGTGCATGTCACAGTGACCGTCATTCTGCTGTTTGTCAATTTGCATACTAGCCTATTATTATATAGGATTGTATATAGTGCTGCTATGAACATAGGGATGCATATATCCTTTCTGATCCATGTTTCTGATTTATTGGAATATATTCCTAGAATTCAGTTTACTGGGTCAACTGGAAGTTCCATTTTTAATTTTTTGAGGAAACTCCACACTGTTCTTCACAGTGGCTGCACCAGTCTGCATTCCCACCAGCAGTGCACAAGGGGTCCTTTTTCTCCCCATCCACATCAGCACTTGTCATTTGTTGACTTGTTGACAATAGCCATTCTGACAGGTGGTACCTCATTGTCATTTTGATTTACATCTCTCAGATGATTGGTGACTTTGAGCATGTTTTCATATGTCTTGGCCTTCTGTATGTCCACTTGTGAAAAGTGTTTAGGTCCATTGCCCATTTTTTTTTCATTGTATTTAAATTTTGGAGATTAAACCCTTATCAGCGATAACATTGGCAAATATGTTCTCCTATGCAGGGGACTTTCTTGTTTTGTTGATGGTTTCTTTTGCAGTGTAGAAGCTTTTCATTTGAATGTAGTCCCATTTGTTTATTTTCTCCTTAGTTTCCATTGTCCTAGGAGCTGAATCAGTTAAGATATTGCTATAATGTATGTCTGCTATTTTGCTGTCTATGAACTCTTCTAAAATTTTTATGGTTTCCCACCTCACATTTAAATCCTTCCATTTTGAATTTATTCTTGTGTATGTTGTAAATTGGTGGTATAGTTTCTTTCCTTTTTTTTTTACATGTATATATTCAATTTTCCCAACACCATTTATTGAAAAGACTATCATAATTCCATTCTGCACCCTTGCCTCCTTTGTCAAATATTATCTGAGTATAATGGCTTGGGACTACTTCTGGGTTCTTTGTTCTGTTTCATTGTTCTATATGTCTGTTTTTGTGCCAGTATCCGGGAGTTTTAAGAACAAGGGCTTTGTAATATAGCTTGATATCAGATATTGTGATCCCTCCAACTTTGTTCTTCTTTCTCAGAATTTCTGTGGCTATTCAGGGTCTTTTTTTTATATCCCATATAAATTTTTGAAGAGTTTGTCCTATGTCTGTGAGTAATATATTCCATTGGTATTTCAATGGACATTGCATTGAATCTATAGATTGCTTTGGATAGTATGGATATTGTAATGATACTGATCCTACCAATCCATGACCTGTAGTTCTCTGTTTACAAGTTTTTTACCACCTTATTTAAGTTTATTTGGGATATCTTAATTTTTTTCTTTCAATGGTAAATGGGATTTTCAAAAATATTTCTCATTCTGTGAGTTCATTGTGTGTATAACAAAGCCATATTTTGTATCCTGCTGCCTTGCCAACTTCAATTATTAAGTCTAGTACTTTCTTTTTTTAAAAATATATTTTATTGATTTTCCACAGAGAGGAAGGGAGAGGGATAGAAAGTTAGAAACATCGATGAGAGAGAGACATTGATCAGCCGCCTCTTGCACGCCCCCTACTGACGTGCCCACAACCCAAGTACATGCCCTTGACTGGGACCTTTCAGTCCACAGACTGACGCTCTATCCACTGAGCCAAACTGGTCTCCGCAAGTCTAGTACTTTCTTGATGGAATCTTTAGGGTTTTCTATGTACAATACCATGTCATCTGCTTATAACAACAGTTTTACTTCTTTTCCAATTTGGATGCCTTTTATTTCTTCTTGTCTAGCACTTCCAGTACTATGTCAAACAGGGGTGGTGAGAGTCGGTATCCCTGTTTTGTTGCTGTTCTTAGGGGAAATGTATTTAGTTTTTGCCCATTGAGTATGATGTTGGCTGTACGTTTGTTATATATGGCTTTTATTAGGTTGAGATATCATCACTATTTCCATGTGGTTGAGAAAGGGTGATGGATTTTGTCAAATGCTTTTTCTGCTTCAATTGAAATTTGTTTAGATTATGTATCAGGTTTATTGATTTACAGATAATGTACCATTCTTGTATCCCCAGAATAAATCTCAGTTGGTCTTGGTGTATGATCTTTTTAATGTAATGCTGGGTCCAATTTGCTAGGATTTTGTTGAGGATTTTAGCATCCATGTGCATCAGAGATATTGGCCTGTAGTTCTCTTTCTTTGTGGTGTCTATCTGGTTTTGGGGTTAGGGTAATGCTGGCTTCATAAAAAGAGCCTGGAAGTATTCTTTACTCTTGAATTTTTTTTTTGGAATAATCTGAGGAGGATAAGTTTTTGTTCTTCTTTGAATGTTTGGTAAAACTCCCCTGTATAACCATCTGGCCCAGGGCTTTTGTTTGTTGGAAGTTTTTTTTTTATTACTGCTTCAATTTCTTCCATAATATTTGGCCTATTTAGATATTTTTATTCTTCCTGATTGAGTTTTGGAAGGTTGTGTTTGTCTAGTAATATTTCCATTTCTTCTAGGTTGAACAGTTTATTGGAAGAGAGTTGTTCATTGTATTATTTTTTTTTTTACAATCTTTTATATTTCTGTCAGGTCTGTTATTTCACTTCTTTCATTTCTGATTTTGTTATTTGAGACCGCTCTCTTTGCTTCTTGGAGAGCCTGACTAGAAGTTCATGAATTTTATTTATCCTTTCAAACTACCACCTCTTGGATTCATTGATCTTTGGTAATTTTTTTTTGTCTCTATGTCATTTGTTTTCAATCTGATCTTATTTTCTTCCTACTGCTCACTCTGGATTTTTCTTGTTGCTCTCTTTCTAATTCTTTAAGTTGTAGAGTTAGATAATTGATTACTAGTTTTCTCTCTCTCTCTTTTTTGAATGATTTTTTAAATAAATCTTTATTGTATAGTTTATTACAGATGTTCCTCTTTTTTCTCCCATAGCTCTCCTCCACCTGATTCCCCACTGCCCCACCCCATGCCCTTACCCCTCGCCACTGCTCTCATCCAAAGGTGAAAGATTTTTATCCAATCTCTTCCCATACCACTCATATCCCCTTCCCATTGAGGATTGTCAGTCCATTCCCTTTCTATGCCTCTGATTCTACTATATTCACCAGTTTTTTCTATTTATCAGATTTTTTATTCACTTGATTTTTAGATTCACTTGTTGATAGGCATGGATTTGTTATCATTTTGTTGTTCATAATTTTTATATTTACCTTTTATTCTTCTTTCTCTTCTTAAAGAATACACTTCAGCATTTCATATAATCCTGGTTTGGTGGTGATGAACTCCTTTATCTTTTTCTTGTCTGTGAAGCTCTTTACCTGACCTTCAATTCTGAATAATTCCTTTGCTGGGTAGAGTAATCTTCGTTGTAGATTCTTGCTATTCATCACTTTGAATATTTCCTGCCACTCCCTTCTGCCTGCATAGTTTTTGTTGAGAAATCAGCTGATAATCGTTTTGGTGCTCCCTTGTAGGTAATTAACTGTTTTTCTCTTGTGCTTTTAATATTCTCTCTTTGTCCTTTACTCTTGGCATTTTAATTATGATGTGCCTTGGTATGGTCCTCTTTGGATTCTTTTGTTTGGGATTCTCTGCACTTTCTGGACTTATAAGCCCATTTCTTTCACTAGGTGGGGAAAGTTTTCAGTCATTATTTCTTCAAATAGATTTTCAGTATCTTGCTCTCTCTCTTCTTCTGGTACCCTCATAATTCTGATGTTGGTACACTTTAGATTGTCCCAGAGGCTCCTTACACTATCTTCACATTTTGGGGCTCTTTTTTTCTTTTTGTTTTTCTGGTTGGGTGTTTTTTGCTTTCTCATATTTCAAATCTTCGGTTTGATTCTTATGGTCCTCTAGTCTGCTGTTGGATTTCAGTATATTATTCTTTATTTCAGACAGTGCATGCTTAATTTCTGACTGGTCCTTTTCCTTTTTTTTTTTTTTTGGCATTCTCATTAAGATCATTGAAGTTCTCACTAACTTTCTCGGCAATTTGTAGAAGATTCTTGAGTGATATTATAAATGTGGTTTTGAACTCTATGTCCAGTCATTTGCTTTCTTCCATTTTTTTTCATTCGTGATATGTTTCTTGGTCTCTGCATTTTGGCTGCTTCCCTGTGTTGATGGAGTGGCTTTGTGTGCTAGTTGTCCTTTATGGCCCAGTAGCTCCGCCTCCCCAATCACCTGAGGTGGACATTTAGCTTTTTCTTGTCTTTGAAGCTCTTTATCTGACCTTCAATTCTGAATGATAGCTTTGCTGGGTAGAGTAATCTTTGTTGTAGGTTCCTGCTATTCATCACTTTGAATATTTCCTACCACTCCTTTCTGGCCTGCATAGTTTTTGTTGAGAAATCAGCTGATAATCATTTTGGTGCTCCCTTGTAGGTAATTAACTGTTTTTCTCTTGCTGCTTTTAATATTCTCTCTTTGTCTTTTGCTCCCCTTTGTGGGCTGTGTAAACAGTCTTGTTGTAGTTAAGCTTTAATTGCTATTGGTACACTGGGAGGAGTTGACCTCCAGGCCAATTGACTGTGAGGATTAGTTGTGTCTATAATGGAAGAACTACTGTGCTGGAGACACCCCTATAGGGCAGAACTTGTTTCAGTCGGGCTTTGGTGCTCATCAAGTCTGCCTCATGAGTGTGTCACTTATTTATGTGAGGAGTTGAAATCTGGTGTCATCTCACACTGACCTCTAGATACAATGGTTCCTACATCTCCAAGGAAGTGCAAGTCAGCTACTGTCTGAGGCCATCCAGCATGAGCTACAGTGAGATCTACAGATTTCTCCTCTTTGCTTGAAGTTTAGAAGTTTTGGAGTTGTCTGATCCAGTTGCAATTCATTAGGTAAAGCTGCGAGAGGGCAGGCCATTCATATGCAAATGCCCCTGCACACAGCTCAGTGGCTTTATAAATTGGGCTGGGGGGGGGGGTCTCAAGGAATCACTAGGCTATGGTGTGGCAAACAGCAATGGCTGCCAGTCAGCCCTCTCTGCTACATTGTTCTGTGTCCCACATCCTGCGCCCCAGCACAATAAACGATGATTCCTGTGTGCACCTCTGCAAGAGAGCCACCCTACCTTTCTGACCTGATGGCAGACAGTCCAGTTTCTCCCTGTATGAGTCTGGGTCTGCAGAATCTCTCCGGAAACTGGAGTTCAGAGCAGTCAGGAACTTGTAACTCCCTCCCAATTGAAACACAACAACAACAACAACAGTGCACACCAGCCCAATTTGTGTGTGTCTCTGTACCTCTGCCTTTCTGAACCTCTGCATGCCCTACCAGGTCTCAATGTACAACAACAACAACAACAACAACAGTGCACACCAGCCCAATTTGTGTGTGTCTCTGTACCTCTGCCTTTCTGAACCTCTGCATGCCCTACCAGGTCTCAATGTACTTTTTTTTTTCCTTCTAGTTGTAGAACTTCCACTCTGCCAGCTTTCCTGTGGTTCTGGGGAATAGCTGTTTTGTCTTTTAGTTGTAGTTTTGGTGTGGTTGTGAGAGGCAGCATGTACAGGTATATATCTTATGCCGCCATCTTGGTTCTCCTCTTTCTTTTTTCTTAAAGTAGGCTTGTAATGCTATAAACTTCCTTTTCAGGACTGCTTTCACTGTGTCCCATAGATTTTGGATTTTTATGTTTTCATTATCATTTGTTTCCATGATATATTTAATTTCTTCTTTGATCTCTTTGGTAAGATATCATTGTTTAATAAGATTCTATTTAGCTCAAAGTGTTTGAATTTTTTATTGTTTTTATTGTAGTTCATGTCTAATATTATGTCATTGTGATCTGAGAAAATGCTTGATATGATTTCTGTCTTCTTGAATTTGAAGACACTTTGCCTGTGTTCCAATATGTGGTCTATCTTTGACTATGTTCCATGTGCACCTGAGAAGAATGTGTATTCTGTATCTTTGGAGTGAAATGTTCTGAAGATGTTAAGTTCATCTGATGTAGTGAGTTGTTTAGGATTGCTGTTTTTTATGACTTTCTGTCTACAGGATTTATTCAGTAATGTCAATGGAGTATTAAAGTTCCCTACCATGACTGTATTGCTTTTGATCTCTCCCTTAATATCTCCCAGGAGATCTTTTATGTTTTTGAGTGCTCCTGCAATGGGTGCTTATATGTTTATCAGAGTTATATCTTCTTGTTGTATCAATCCTTTTAGTATTATGAAGAGGCCTTCCTTATCACTTATTATAGCCTTCACTTTGTGGTCTATTTTATCAGATATAGGTATTGCAACCCCAGCTCTTTTTTTTTTTTAATTTCCATTTGCCTGCAAAATATTTTTTCATTCTTTTACTTTCATTCTGTGTAAATCCCTTGTTGGTGGGTCTCTTATAGACAGCTTATATATGGTTCATGTTTTCTTATCAATTCAGCCACTCTATATCTTTTGATTGGTGCATATAGTCTGTTTATGTTTAAGGTTATTATTGATAGGTACTTGTTTATAGCCATTTTTATTATTTGGGCCTGTGTTCCTTCTTGTCTTTCTATTTCTTTTCTTTACAACTGTCTCTAGCATTTCTTGTATTGCTGGTTTGGTAGTGATAAATTCCCTTATCCTTTCATTTGTCTGTGAAATCCCTGATTTCCCCTGTAATTTTGAATGATAGCCTTGCTGGATAGAATATTCTTGGATTCAGTTCCTTGCTTCACATCACTTTGTATACTTTATTCCATTTTCTCTGGGTTTATGTATTTCTGTTGAGAAATAATTTGATAATGTACTGGGAGATCCTTTGTAGGTAACTCTGTTTCTCTCTTGCAGCCTTACAATTCTCTGTCATTAATATTTGCCATGTAATTACAACATGTCTTGGTGTGGATCTTTTGGAATACATGTACAGATTGGGTGTGTTTCTCTGCCCTATTTTCTAACTCACTAATTTGGTCTTCCACTTCTTATAGTCTACTGTTGAAACCTTCCATTGTGTTTTTTTATTGTAGCTATACCAGTGTTTATTTTCTCTTGATTCTTACATAAGTTGTTGATATTCTCATCCAGCTTGCTTCAAATTCTTTTTTGACATATTGCATGCCTCCATTTCCTTTAGCTCCTTTCTGACGATTCTTCCTTTTTTTCCCCTTGGGGGTTTGTTTCTTTGTCTCCCATTTTTGCTGTCTCTTTCTGGCTCTAGGCACTCTGCCTGTAGTTTGAGAGGTTGGCGACCCTATAAGGGCAATGGTCTGGAAATTGTTAGCCCAGAGGCTAGGCCTTGAGTCTCATTCCTTTATTGTCTCTGCTCTGCATTGTATCCCTTCCCCCACTGATATTATCCCTCAGTTGTCTGCTTCAGATCCTTGGGGTGGTGGGAGTGTGTGAACAGTTCCTCTAATATGCAACTATCTGTGATGACCCAGAACCCTTAAGCATACAGTTCACTGTGCAGCCTTGCACCCATGGAAGGGTAGCACCCTAGGTCCCACTTACAACACACTTGTGCAGTGTGGTCCTGTGACTCCTGGCTGGGTACATTGGCTTGCTTCAGGTTCCCCATAATTGCTTTCTTATGGCCTGGAGTGAGGCATGCTGGGTTGCACTGGCAGCATGTCCTGGTGCGGGGGGTGGAGTGGGTACCAGGTGGCTCTGAGTTAGGCTAGCAACAGAGTTCTATGGTACAGAGTGGGAGTGGGGAACAGGGTTCCCCTGGTTTACACTCACTGTGGGGTCTTGGAGCTGGATCCTAGAACATGGTCCCAGAAGGCTGGTGAGGAGGGCCTGGTGCAGGACCTCACTCTGGTTGTATGCACTTCCTGCAGACATCTGGAAGCTTGCCAGTAGGTACTGTGCCACTCACTGCCAGGGCCTGGTGGTGGTTCCACACAGAACATGGCTTGCAAGCAGCATTCTCTAGGCATCCTCTGCCCTTCATATTGAAAATTGTCTCCTCAGCTGGTTCTAATTTCTTAATTTAAGGTGGATGTTCTCCAATTTAGTTGTTTTCCTGGACTGGGCCTAGGAGGAGATGACACTGCTGCCTATTTGGCTGCCATTTCCCCCCCTTCTACTCTTTTTTAAATTGGATTGTTTGCCTTTTTGGTGTTGATTAATATAAGTCCTTTATATTTTTTATGTTAATCTATTATCAATATTTGATTTTATATTATCTTATTTAATAAAAATGTAATATGTAAATTGATCATCATTTCACAACAAAGATGGTAGAACCCATAGCTAGTAAAAAAGGAATATGCAAATTGACACAACAAAGATGGCATTCTGCCCCACCCTGGCTGCTCAGGCCTTTGGGCAGCACATGAAGGCAGAAGGGGGCTCCGGGCCAGAGCAAAGGTGGAAGACGGCAGCCAAAACTAAGGCCCAGGTCCTGGTGCTGGCAGCCAGGGGAAGGAAGGCCTATTCTTGCACAAATCTTCATGCATCAGGCCTCTAGTATATTATATTTATATGTAACATAATATATTGAAAATATATATTATATTTTATATTAACCCATTATCAATATTTTATATTAACCCAGTATCATTGGTGAATGTTTTTTCATTCAATATATTGTCTTTTTGTTTTTTTGAAACTTCTTTGCTGTGCAAATCTCTTTATTTGATGTACAAATCTTTTCATTTGATGTACTTTCATTAGTTTTTTTTTTTTTGTTGTTGTTGTTGTTAGTTTCCATTGGCTGAAGACATATAAGAAAAATATTGCTAAGAGAAATGTCAGAGATTATATTTCCTATGTTTTCTTTTCTTTATGGTTTCGATTCTTACATTTAAGGCTTTAATCCATGTTGACCTTATTCTTGTATATGGTGTAAGAAAGTGGTCATTTTTGCATGAATCTAAATACAATTTATTGAATATACTATCTTTATCCTGTTTTATGTTCTTGTCACCTTTGGGAAATATTAATTGGCCATATAGGTGTGCATTTATTTCTGTACTCTCTGTTATGTTCCATTGATTTGCATGTCTATTTTTAATGCCAGTATCATGCTGTTTTGATTACTGTGACTATTAATATATTTTGATATTAAGTAACATGACACCTCTAGTAGGTTTCCTATATGTCCTAGTTTGATGAAATACATCATTTTTATATGTTTTTATAAAAATTGCATTGAATTTATAGATTGCTTTGATTATTACGAACACTTAATAATGTTGCTTCATCTTATCCATAAGCACAGTATATATTTCCATTTATTGTATCCCTTTCAATTATTTTTCTTCCATATCTTACAGTTTTGCAAGTATAGGTCTTTTATCGCCTTGTTTTAAATTATTCTTATATATTTTGATGCAATTGTAAATGGGATTATTTACTTAGTTTCCCTTTCTGATATTTCATTATTGGTGTATAAAAATGCAGCAAGTGGTTTCAGAGGGATGGCAGCACAAGAGGTCCCTTTGGTGTCTCTCCTTGAAGTTACAACAATTTGAACACCTAGAATTCAGCAAAAGAGTCCCTGCTCAACACACAAACACATCTGATAGTATAGTCATTCATTGAAACATTTGAAGGTGGGTGAGTGGAAGTAAACTGAAGTGGAAGGAAGGGAGAAGAACTGAGACAGTGCCACATATACAGCCTGAAGCTCATTGTATGTCTTGGAAAGGGGAAGGAATCAATTTGCTGCTGTCACTTCCTTTAGCTGCAGGAGCAGAGAGATACAGGGAGCACTCCTGCAGCTGAACCCAGTGACTTGGAGAGGGACAAAGCACAGAGGTGTGGCAGTGTTTGCCTGGTAATTGCAATTGCCAGGGAAAAAAACAACAACACAGAGTCTGGCTGCTTCCCTCATCTTCCCAGAGTTCTCTACTCACTCTCCTGGAGCTAGCAGAAAGCCCCAGAAGAAGCTGTAGTGATGAGTGTTGGGTTGCAGAGCAAATTATATGCAAATCCAACTGGAACCACAGAAACATTTATTTCCCTGAGTAACAGGTGCACTCTATGGCTAATACCAGTGATGGGTGGAGATAAAGACTTCTGAAGTATGCCAGTCGATATTACTGGCAAAGCAAAGCCACAAAGGCACCATACAACCTCTCTCAGCCCATCACACGCCCACCCATCGTGGCTATACTGTCAGAAGAGACTGACTGCAAAGCATAGTGGTGAGATCTCACACATTTGGAGCCATCTCTCCTATCACATTTTCCCCTGGTATTGGTGTCCTGAGACAGTTGCAGAGTTATCAGAGATAAGACACCCAAGTCCCCGGGAAACACAGGACAATTTTCTCTGCCTTGTAAAGATTGGAAAAGCCAAAGTGGTACAAAAGAAACGAAAGAACTTGTACTTCAGTGCCACCTAATGGAAAACAATGAATAGACTTCTTATCAATCTACTAGAAAAGTGACACTCATACATACATAGATGCCCGGGCAGAGAAAAAAATCCATCAAATACTTTGCATAACCAAGATAACAAAGCAGCTCAGAAACAAAATAAAAAATCTCAAGAAAATAAGATACATGGAAATGTGTGATTGAAATGACATAGAATTCAAGAGTACATTTCTTAAAAAAAAAACTATATAAGAAAACAAAGATAGACAGTTTAATGAACTCAGAAATTAAATCAGCATACACAATGAGTACTTTATTAAATTTTAAAATGAATCAAATAGAAATTTTGGAGATAGGAAATGCAGTATAAGAAATAAAGAATGAGCTAGCAAGTATAGGAAATAGAACCGACTAAAGGAAAGAAAGAATTAGTAAGATTGGGATTCTAAGAAGGCTGTATAGTAACTGGAAGCTGTGTCTATTTGCTCCCAGCTATATATCAGATGTGCAACTAAATTATAGAGCAATCAGCTTGAAAAACAAATTGATATATACCTGATCTGAAATATTATAACCAAGAAGCATAGAAGAAGACACATAGAAACTGGTTAAAGGGGAAGAGCTTGGAAATGGAGAGCAGGGATGGCTGACAAGCTTGAGAGATATCACAGTTGCAGAACTTCCTCCCCCTAAGATTAGGGGGCCTCAAACTCATGCAGGAACCCCCAACCAAGAGCAACAAAGGTTGGAGGAGGAGCCTGCATAGCACTGGGTGATGGGAATCAGTGGAGATTTTCTCTGCTTGGGAGAAATGGACCACATCATTCCAGAGAAGGAGGACACTCCCATTGTAGTAGCAGCCTTATCACTGACTGCTGGAGAGGGCATGCTGTTGCACTTAGATCTTGTGGAGGGGTCTGCTGGCTACACTTAAAGATTTTGAGAGGCCCACTGTTATGTGGAAAGGCTTTGGACAGAAACCCAGTCAGTGACTACACTGTGTGGCTTGGTGAAAGGAAAAATCTTATCTACACTGAGTGTACAGTTAGAGCCCTCTCCTCACCTGTCAAAATGCTTGTCCTGCCTTGTCCTGCTGGGTTTGGCAGAACAGGAGAATGGTGCATGAGTGGAACCTTTGGCCCATACAACTGTGTTTGATGGCACAGTGAAGCCATAATTTTGGTCCATCCTGCCAGGTTAGGAGCTAGAGTGAGGCTAGGAATTTTGGTCTCGCCTTACTGAAACCAGCCATGCAAAGAGATCAGAATGCCACACAGGGCTGATTTTTGCTCCACCCACCTCTGCCTCACTCTGCTGTGGGTGCTGCTGTGAAGCTGCAAACTGTGTCTCCCAGGGAAAATTTTATGTGGGAGCCACATGAGAGAATGCTGGGTTCTGTGACTACATTGTGGGGAAGGGGATCTGAACTCCCCTGTGAGCTGAGACCATAGTGCTCTAAGAAGAATAGACAGTACCTACCTACCTTCCTACTGGTTACAGGCCCACTCCCAATCAGAGACTGTGGAGATTAGCCTTTTCAAGTATTGGAAACCCCTGGAAAATTCAGTTCTATTAAGGGAAGGGAGAATGACTCAGGAGAGACATTTAAAGTGTGACACCCTCTGAGGCTATTATATTAGACTGGGTGAAAGTGCTTAGCTCACTCCTGAAGGCTAAACCAGCATCATCTCCAATGGAAGACTCTTTTGATATACTCTCTTGAGCTCAAGAAAGCTGACCACTCCTGCAGAAGAGATAGCTGGCTATACCCAACCTGAACCTACAGTGAGGTTCAGCTGGGGGAACTGGAGTTAGAGACACTGGCAGAGACAGAAGTTTGGCTTTAATGCAGAGACTAATTTCCCCTTATTGAGTGCAGAGAAGGTGACAAGTGGAGGTGTCAGAGAGCCTCGGTCCTATTACAGATCTACCCCCAGCTCTAAGAAGGATGGCACCAACCTGTGGGAACCTCTTTCCACGTCCCGCGTGGTTCAGGGTTCCCGGGTCAGGGTTCGGGTTCTGAAGGAGGCCGCACGCAAACGAAATAAGAGACTAGAAAATATTAATTTGGCGATATTGGGGGGCCAGGCGGGAGCCTTCCTCTAGTGGGAAGGACTAC
>PVJN01005629.1:20904-81062 GCA_004026805.1 Lasiurus borealis | reverse complement strand
ATCCCTTGTAGTAACTTTTTGTCTCTCTCTGGCAGCCTTTAAGATTTTTGCTTTGTGATTATTGTTCGCCAATTTAATTATGATGTGTCTTGGTGTTGGTCTTTTGGGGTTCAGCTTGTTTGGTACTCTGTGTACTTCTTGGACTTGCATATTTTTTCCTTGCCTATATCAGGGAAATTTTCTGTCATTATTTGTTCAAATAGGTTTTCTATTCCTTGCTTTTCTTCCACTCCCTCTGGTATCCCAATAATGCGTATGTTGTTTCATTTTGTGTTGTCCTCAACTCCCTTAGGCTCTCTTCTTGGTTTTTTTTTTTTAAGTCTTTTTCCAGTTGTTGCTGTGTTTGTGTGTTTTTTCCTAACTTGTCTTCTAATTTGCTGATGTGGTCCTCAGCCTCTTCAAGTCTACTGTTTAGGCCTTCCATTTTGTTCCTTATTGCAGCTATGTCGTTCTTCATCTCCTCTTGGTTTTGTTTCATGTTGGAGACATTCTCTTTAAGCTCCTTATAGTTCTCATTGAGTTGTGTGATATTGTCATTGAGATGTGTGTATTTGTCTTCCATCCATTTAAACATCCTTAAACTATTACTCTGTGAAAAATCAATAAAAATATATTAAAACGACAACAACAAACCATTACTCTGAATTGTTTCTCTGAAAGGCTGCTGACTTCAATTTCATCTAACTCCCTTTCTGGTGATTCCTCTTTTCTTTCCTTTGGGGATTGCTTTTTTGTTTTCCCATGTTGTTTTGTAATGTTTTAATTGTAGTTCCAATTGCTTTACTACCCAAGTATTTTTAGGAGGGATGGTGCTACTGATGTATTCTCTCAGTTCTTCTGTGTTTGTTAATTTATTGTAGTTCCCTACTTGAGCTCTTTGGGTTCTACTGATGTAGATGTGTGAACTTGAGCAGCACAACTGTGGTGTCTAGAAGTTCGCAGCCTTGGCAAGAAGTATCCCTATTTTTGCTGTTTTTCACCCTTAATTGAGATCACGCGTGCCCATTGGCACCAAGGACCTGTCTATTGGGGTGATGTATTTCAGGGGACCTATACTCTGGAGAGGCATGACTGTGGTGCCCAGAGTTAAAAAAAAAATTACACCCGCATTGTCCCAGTGGCTCCCCGGCACTGCTTAGAGAGTGGACTGCCAGAAACGCGCTGCTTAAAACCCGCATTGGGTGGCAGCCATGAGGGTGCACCGAAAACATGGTGACCAGAGAGTTCCACAAACCAGATAGGATGGCATGCCACAGAGGGGGCGACCAGAACACGCAAACCCAGGGACGAAGGTGCTTCACAAACTGGTGCAAAGGCAGCTACAGACTGGGAAACCATGGTGCACAGAATTGCGTTGACCTGGGAGTTCTGCTAGCAGGGACCAGTGTGTGGCTGTAGCTGCAGGCGTGCCAAGGTCACTGGGGAGGGGGAGCTTGCACTCACTGCTTTGGAGGCAGAGGTCAAAGAGTCCGCATGTCTGCAGGGTCCACAAGTCTTCAGGACTCTGGCTGGAGTGGCTGTTGGATTTCAGGGCAGGTCTGAGGCCTGTCTGGCTGGTGGTGTTGATGAGTTCCCAAAGCAAGGCCATTTTCCCCTTCAAGATGGCATGAGTTCTGTGCCTGAGTCCCACAGTCTGGGGAGTGAAAGCCTATATGGCAGTCTCTCTTTGTCCAATAGAGCCTGGTCTGCCAGCCCCTACTGCTCCTGTGAGATTCAACTGTCCCTCACTCAATCACACACCCACCACACACACACATATACTCTCCTTTTGTCCCCTCACTCACTTCCTCTCCCTCACCTCCATCCTGCCAGCGCCATTTTTTCCCCTCTACTGGAGATTTCTTGCACACCCCAAGTCCCTGTGACTAGTCTATGTGCTTTTTAGTCCCTGTGACTAATCCCAACTACCCCCTTACTGAAGATTTTTTGCCCTGTGTTCAAGCCCCATTACTGAAGGTTTCTTGCACACCCCAAGTTATACTTTGTCCTACTTTGGCCATTTCCCTCACAGGAGAACAGAACTACAGGTTAGGGTTATGCACTCGCTGCATGTCCAGGATATGTCTGTCACAAATACTCGAACTCCAAGGATACCCAACCACTAAGGCATTACTTATAGTCCAATTTTTCCTACCTTGGCCCATGCACAATGTTACCTGGTTGCTGTGGGTGCCTTTCTTTTGTCCCTTGTTTCAGTTTCACCATCTTCCAAAAAAACAGTCCTGAACTTATCTGGCCTTTGCAGAGAGATAGAAACTCAGAAAGAAAGGTCACCCAAAATCAATGGGATGCACCTCCTTCTCAACTGAGACTCTGCTCTGCACAGACACAGAAATCCCTGATGAATCCCCAAATTGTGAGAGATGCTCACCTGTTGGAATTCAAATAATGGACTTGGAGAAAGAATGATGGCAAAAAAGACTTTTAATGCAGTCTTGCAAGAGTGGGTGTCCAGTTGAACAGGAACACACAGAGCAGTGATCACAGGCAATTTATCAGTAATGTGTGAAACTTCCTCCCCTGGTTTCTCATTGGCTGAGTACTATGAAGTTAAGAATTTTTCTCATGTTGCCTAGGTCTTATTGTCTCCTATTGGGTTATTTTTTAAAAATGGGCAGAGGCCTTTTTTAGTTTCTCCACCTCCCTTTGTCTAGCTACGTCAGGAAGATTTTCCTGGAAAAGGTGCTACTGGTTACATATATAATTCTTTGTTTTTATATCCTCTCCCTGTCTCCCTACATCTTGTTTGCCCTGGAAAAATTTAGTAACTGACTAGACACATCTTGTTAGTTTTATCTAAGAGTTGATACTACTGAAGATGGATCACAGAGACATATTTCCTACATGCAATATCTAGTGTCATTATTAATGTTTATACAAATATCTCGTATGCCTCTGGTATGATCACAGTGGAAATGAGCCACTATGATTTTATGGATTCCTGTGTTAAATATTTTCAGGGCCTTCTTTCAATAGCTGATACATTCTGAAATTGCTGGCTCTCCAGTGCCAATGAGCATTCTTCTAGGGTGGGACCCTACTAGGTGCCCTGTAGGCCATGGGATTCTGGTTTCAGCCTAGGATGAATAGCACCTAACTGGATAGGCACTGGGTGTGCTGCAGAGTGTCAGCCATCTCTGCCTAAACCTTAAGTATGCATGTAGCTTATAGTGTGACCAGTGCATGGAACCTAAAAAGTAATGATTTTTTTTAAAAAATATTATTTCTCCCTGGCCAGGTTGTTCAGTGGTTAGAGTGTCAGCTTGTGGACCCAAAGGTCACAGATTTGATTTCTGGTCAAGGACATGTACCTCAATTGCATGTTCAATCCCCATCTGTTGGCATGAAATAGCCAATCGATGTTTCTCTCTCTCCGCTCCCTACCTCTTTTTCACTCTCTCTAAAAATCAATGGGAAAAATATCCTTACAATAATTTCAACTGGATGTTAGAGCAGATTTGCTCTCATTAAAACAATAATTTGAAGTCAGTAATTAGAAAATACATATGCACATACTCTAACATCCCCAGCATAACAGTTTGGGTAATTTGCCTTTGTGAATTTATAGGACCACACTCTGAGAATAACAGAGCCCCAGGGGTTGGGTGACTTTCTCCAAAGGCCTGGTCAGCATCAGCTTGTTCTCCACTCATCAGGAGAGATGGCTTTGGGACATCATCATGGCTCTGACATAAAATAGAAGGAATTGGAAAGCTTAGCAAGCCCCAGTTTTGAGGAAAGGACAGTGGGCCTCTAAATACCCCTCAAAAACTGGCTGCCCTTTTATTATTCCTTTCTCTGTCTTTTCCCAGGAGTCCTGACCTTGGAGGTATGTTCAGGAGGGTGTAAAGGGTAGCCTCATGAAGCACCTGGAATTGAGGGTACATTGGTGGGCTGTGCAGTGAGATTTGCAGTAAGGCTTGTAGCAAGGGGTCTTCTTCCTGGTTACCTATTCTGCCTCATCTCTGGGTTTCTGGATCCCTAGCCAAGCTCTGACCAAGTTTCTCTATCACCTGAAGATAACCCACTGTAGTACAAGTGAACTTTCAAGACCTTCAGGGACCTGGATTTCTGTAGCCCCTTACTTATAGTTGTCCCTCTTTAGCTTGTCCTGCAGTAGATAGTAATTTTTTACATTAGAGGAGAGAGCACTGTAGAATTTTCAAAATCCCCTTGTACAAGATATTTGAATCTTTGTGACCACCTTTTTATGGTAGATATTGTTTCTTTTCAATATGAAGATACCAAGAAAGGGAGAAGAGAGAGTCTCCTTGTTGTGTTTGATATGAACAAGTCACAGCTTAAACCAAAGCTTGTAACCACTGGTGCAGTGTTACTGCTTTAGGACCTGTCTCCCAGAAGCCACTCCATACAGCTTGATATGATGCTGTGATGGCAGGTAGTGCAGCATGTTGTTCAGGTTCTGTAGCCAAATTGCCTTAGTAAGTGTCAAGACTACTAATGACTGAGATAAGTGTGCTTCTGTGCCTCAGTCTCTTTATCTACAAAATGAGACTAGAGATAGTGCCCACTCACAAGGTTGTATCAACACAAACTAGTACAAATAAAGTCCCTACAATAATAGAAGCTATGTTTTTGTACCTGGCCCCATGCTATGTACATTATGTGCATTAATTCATCCGATCATCACAACAACCCTAGGAGATAGGTATACTTATTATTCCCATTTTAGAGGTGAAGAAACTGAGGCACAGAGAGACAAAACAGTTTCTTAGTGGAGAAAGACCAGGGACCTTGTTCTTAACCACAATACTAGACTTTATTTTAAAACAGACTTTAGCTTCTGGTAGGCAATCAAAACTTGTTTGCTGCTGATGTTATAGCAATGCAGTGTTATGCTATCAGAGTCCTGCCACCCCTTGTACCTCTTCTCCAAATTAGTTTTTGTGTCCAGACCTTTCACCTGAGTCAGGACTCCAGCTTAGCTAAATATTAAACCTTATTTTATCTCAGTATCAGAGTGTCCAGAGGCTGTGAGGAAGATTAGATGGAAAAGAGAAAGAGAGATTCTGAGGTCATGACCAGCAAGGTAATGAGGGGAATTGCTACTGGTGGGATGTGGCAGAATGAGGTAGAGACTTTGTAAAAAGGAGGCAATTTTCCTCAGCTGCTAAAGTAATCTATATTGTAGAAACTCATTAAAGTTCATTTTCTGAGCCCTCATTCCATGAACTGAGTGCTGTTACATGTCTGGTATTACAGACTGACAGAGGTTCTCTGACAGTTCTCTGGTATTACAGACTGACAGAGGTGCTCTGAGGTGGAATCAAAACATAGAGAGATCCTGTTACTAGACAGTAAAAATCCAGTCCTGGCACCCCAGGATCCTGTCTCCCTGAATAAATACAATCCATTTCCCTATGGCCTGAAAAGACTTGACAAGGAGATATTGCACATGACCTTGACAATAAATTAAACATTTGAGTGTCAAGTTTCCTACTTGGCTTCTGCAGAAGAGTGAGGGTCAGGGGTTCTTCCTTGGTAGCTTTGGCACCAAAGCTGAGCCTCTTTGGTGGAAGGCTTGTCACTTAAATTTATTTTCCTGTCTTCTTTTCTGAAAGCCAGGTGTAGTGATTCTCCCTGCCTTTAGGAGGGTTAGTTAGATAATGTTTGCATAGGATTTTGAAGGTGAAATACAATAGAATTGTTATTACATATCATCTTTTCCAGAAACAAGGAATGCTTCTAATTCAGGGGACACTTGAACATGTCTTCATATTTATCACTCACTTTAGGATAAAACTTGTCAGGCATCAAGGAACTAATTACATTGTGCAGAGCATGGAGGATCAAATAGTTAACCCTCCATAAACAACAGCAACAACAACAATAACAACAAGCATTAAGAACTTTTTGGTCACCAGAAAGCAGCTGTCAGGAGTCTTGATGACTGGTTGAGTTCACCCATTCACCTGCTAGCTTTTGGGCAGAACTACCATAACTGGATCCCAGCAAGGGAATATGATCAGTAAGACTGCCATGGCTCCACAGACCTGAAACTGCTGAAACAGTTAGGAGAGACAAGAAATATCATTTGGGCCAGGGCATATCATGGGAGAGGGGTGACTTAAAATTAAAGACACTGCTTACCATATTTGAAAGTTATTTGTAGTGTCCTGATTGGCCTACCTGTCGCTTTTGAGAATTCCATTACATCAATCCATGTTCTTTCTACTGTCAGACTGATTGCACTTTTTTCCATAGCTTGTCTTTGGCTTGTAAATCTTCAGTGTCATCCACTTTACCTAGAAAATAAAGTCTGGTGCTTTTAAACCCTTGAAAGCTGTCTATCATCTGCTTCCTGTTTTGTTTTGTTTTTTAATATGTTTTGATTGCTTTCAGAGTGAGGAAGGAAGAAGGAGAGAGAGATAGAAACATCAGTGATTAGAGAGAATCATTGATTGGCTGTCTCCTGCATGCTCCACACTGGGATCGAGCCTGCAACCCAAGCATGTGCCCTGCCCGGGAATCAAACTGTGACCTCCTGGTTCATAGGTTGATGCTCAACCAGCCAAGTGATTTTTCTACTCTTTTTCTTCACACACTTCTGTGTGAAAATCTCCAAAACTAGCTAATGTCACCCCACTCCACTAAGGCTAAAATGCCTCTTCTTATTTCAGCACCTATATCCACATGAATTTTGGACATTTCTCTTCTTGTGTAGCTCCCAAGAGCCTCCTCTCTTCAGACAATTCTGTTTTCTATTTACTTATTTAGCACTTACATTGGCATGCATATCTATCCTATCTAATAAAAGAGTAATATGCAAATTAACCATACCTCATCTATATTCACAAACCATGCCCACAAACCATGACCACTGGCCAATCAGGAGCGAGTACACAAATTAACCCAACCAAGAGGGCTACGGACACAGAGAGAGCAGGAGGAAAGCTTGGGTTGCCCTGAAGATGGAAGAAGCCAAGCTTTCCATACACCCTGGCCAGCCCAGGCCTCTGCTTAAGGCAACAACATTTCAATGGTTGCTGCCACAGAGTGAGCAGAAGGCTTGGCTCCACTCCAGGCTACAAAGTTTCAATGGTAGAAGATAAATAAATTCCAGATACCAGGGTCTCCACTTGGGTCATCAGGGGGTGTGGCCTACCTGCAAACCACCACAGATCCCTTGCCCAGGCCACCCCACACCTCAAGAGAACACCCACCCTATTCTGGGTAACCCTTCAGGGCAAACCAGCTGTCCCCCACCTGTGCACTAGGCCTCTCTCCTATCTAATAAAAGAGTAATATTCAGATTGAACATCACACCAACACACAAGATGACTGCCCCCATGTGGTCAAAAGATCCTGCCCCCCATGTGGACACAAGATGGCCAGCAGGGGAGGGTAGTTGGGAGGGACCAGGCCTGCATAGGAGGGCAGTTGGAGTGGTCAAGCCTGCAGACCAGGCTGGCAGAGGAGGGAAGTTGGGGATGATCAGGCCTACAGGGAAGGGCAGTTGGAGGGGACCCAGGCCTGCAGGAGAGGGCAGTTAGGGGTGACTAGGCCCACAGGTAGGGCAGTTAGGGGCAAACTGGCAGGGGAGCAGTTAGACATCAATCACGATGGCAGGGGAGTGGTTAGGGAGTGATCAGGCTGGCAAGCAGAAGTGGTTAGGGACAATCAGGAAGGCAGGCAGGTGAGCAGTTAGGAGCCAGCAGTCCTGGATTGTGAGAGGGATGTCAAAGTAGGATCGGGCCTAAATGGGCAGTCGGACATCCCTCAAGGCGTCCCAGATTGGAGAGGGAGCAGGCTGAGCTGAAGAACACAACCCTATGCATGAATTTCATGCATTGGGCCTTTAATATATATATATATATATATATATATATATATATATATATATATATATATATATATATATATATATATATATATATATATATATATATATATATATATAAAACCAGTGTCCATGACAACTGTGATGACCAAACACCAAACAACCAGTTATCATGAGGTGCATTGAGTACCTCTTGGTCCCTCCCTCCCCCTCTGCCTGCAAGTGGGGTGCGGCAGGACTGGGGACTGGCCAGTGGGCTGAACAGCTGACCTTTAGGTCCTTGCCCCTGGCCTGCAGGCTCTGATGGGTCAATGATGGCGAACGGGGGAATTGGGGTGGGTGGTGGGAGGACCAGGCTGGCTGTCAGGCCATTGAGATCATCAGCTCATCCCCAGCTGCTTGGGGGCTCAGGCCTGTGGGAAAGCAGGCACCAGTAACTTCACCTCCATGCGCATGCACCAGGCAGGCTGCTGATGGAATGTGCTTCCCATTCAGGGCTGCTTATGCCAGGTATGGGTATGTCGTGGCTGTGCCCCGAAGCTTCTGTTAGCACCTCAAGCCCCAGCAGCAGTGGCAGTGGCAGTGGTGGTGGTGGCAACGCTTGTGTGAGTGGCCCTGAGCAGGCATTATGTTCCATCAGCAGCCGGCCCAGAGCACGCACATGGAGGTAAAGTCACTGATGCCTGTTTTCCCACAATCCTGAGCCCCTGAGCAGCCAGGGATGAGCTTGTGATCCTAATGGCCTGACAGTCTGGCAATGGAGGCAGCATTTAGCCTGAGGACTGGTGAATGGGCAAAAGATGGCCCTGATCCTAGGAGGTTAGACCCTAGGGACCCTACCCACACGATTTTGTGTGCTGGGCCTCTAGTCTTTATTTAAGTGTTTCCTATATCGCTCTTTGGATTGAAAAATCTTGGAAGCCAAATGTTGTTATTTACATTTGCATAGATCACTGATACAGGAAGTTTTATACTCCATAAAGGAAGGTGCATCTTCAATACCTAATATTGTAGCTGACATAGATTAGGTTCCAGTTATCTCTTGCTAAGTAACCTATCACCCAAACTTAGTGGTGTTAAATAATAAACTGTTTATTATTGTCTCTCTTGCTCTTTAGGTTGACTTGATTCAGGTAGTTGGTTCTTGCTTGGGGTATTTCATGTGATTGCAGTCAGGTGGTTACTTGTGTCTAACTCATCTCAAAAATCCCACTCATGTGTCTATGGCCTGAGCTGAGAAGATACAAACAGTTGAAACAGCCAATGATGGTTAGGGATATCTCTCTATTTCTACGTGGTTTCTCCATGTGGTCTCACTAACATGTCAGTTTCAGGATAGCTGGGTCTTTTTTCCCTGATGACTCAAGCTTCAAGGCATGTATCCCATGAGGACCCATATCCTGGGAGTCAAGCAGCATCATTTCACTGCATTCTGTTGGAAAACCATATCACAAACCAGTCCGCATTCTAGGGGAGAGAATGTGGGAAGTGTCAAAGAATTTATGAACAAATTTTAAAACTATCACAGCAATAAGGACTTGTTGATCAAATCCTATCTAATAAAGAGGGAATATACAAATTGTCCACCATGCCATAACAAGATGGCTGTGCCCACAGTGGAAGCCAATTTCCCATAACCAGTCTTAACAGGTGTGGTGTGCTGGAACGGCCATGGCATACTCAGCCAGAGGGCACCTTATGTGCCACATCAGGTCAGCCAGGTTCAGTGACCCTGAGTGGGGTCAGTGAAGAATTAGAAAAGATTTTCATGTGGCAATGAGAGGGCTGTGCCCTCTTATTAGTCCAAGGCTTGACCCTGTCCGAACACTGTAACTGCTTTCTACAAACAAGCAATTAGCAGAGACCTGAGGCTGTGTGGTTCTGGGCCAGGGCAGGGGACCTGAGGCTGCACCCACTGCCTAGTGGGGCTTGACAGGAGACTTTAGGCTGTACCCAGGCTGTGGGACCTCAGGCCATCCCCCTCTCCCAGAAGGGATTGACGGGGACCTCAGGCTGCACCCCCTGCCCTGGTACCAGGCCAGGTGACCTGAGACTGTGCCCCATGTCCCAGCACTGAGCTGTGGCACTTAAGGCCTCACTCCCCATCTGGTGGGACTTGACAGGGGATCTCAGGCCATGCCCATTGCCAAGTGGGGCTTGATGGATGACTTCAGGCAATGCCATCTACCCTGGCACCAGGCTGGAGTACCTGAGGCCACACCTCCCGTCATGCAGGATTTGACAGGAGACCTCTGTCTGCCCCCCCCCCCTCTACCTGCAGGGCCTGACAGGGGACCTCAAAGCATGCCCCCCACCATGGCCCAGGCTGGGGGACCTCAGGCTGCGCCCTCACCCTGGTGCCGGATCAGGCAACCTGAGCCACATCCTCCACCTGGTGGGGTTTGATGGGAGTGGGGCTGGCCGGGTCTGGATCTAACCCAGTGGGGCTAGGGGTGGCACCAGCTGGGTTTGGGTCTTGCACGATTTTGAGGTGCACGTGGGTGGGTGGGGACTTGACTCTGGCTCCGGTGGTGTGCCCCAGACTATGACAGGAGGAAGATTTTCATATACATTTTACTAATTTTCTTTCATCTCTGATACTTCTATCATAGAGAAAGGGAAAATAGCAATATTAGAATATTTCCTCTAATTAGTCCCGTTTTAATGTGCATGAATTTTTTGCACTGGTCACTAGTAAATAAATAAATAAGTAAATAAAAAGTAGCCACTTTTCTGGTTTCCAATTTGAGAGAAAGGCAATATAGTAGCAAACTGCTGTTAAGATATATATATTTTTAATGTGTTTACAAATCAAGGTAAAGTATGGATTTCTTTTGTCCTTCTTAGAGAACATATTATATTATGTTAATTAACTCAAATTAATAGCTTGTGGATTTCATTTCTTTAATTGTTAATTTACTTCTGGAGTTGTCCCAGAAATATTAGCACCAGCTTTAATGAACCCTTGTTGGAATCTGAAGAAACAAGTGTGATAGTCCAACATTATTAATACCTCTTATTTTTTGTTCATCTCATGCTAATGTACTGCTTGGCTGGATTGAATTAAACAAGATTTGAGAAACTTTTCCCAGGCTTCTAAAATGCTCTGAGACCCTTCTAAGAGTAAAGCAGTCAATACCAGTATAAGAATAACTATTTTTATGTTAAGAAGATGTAAAAAGTATACTTCCACCTCTTAACATCTTATATCTTCTACTAGAGGCCCAGTGCATGAAATATTACATGGGGGTGAGGGTATCAACCTGACCTGTACCTTCTCTAATCAGGACCCCTCACAGAATGTCTGTCTACCAATTCAGACCTAATTCTTGCATGGGAGTGGGCCTAAACCTGTAGTCAGACATCCCTCTTGCAACCTGGGACTGCTGGTTCTTAATTGCTCGCCTGCCTACCTGCCTGCCTGATTGCCTATAACCACTCTGCCTGCCTGATCAACCTTAACCCCTCTGCCTGCCTGCCTGATCACCCCTACCACTCACCTGCCTGCCTGATTTCCCCTAACCACTTGCCTGCCTGCCTGATCACCCCTAACTGCCTCTTCCTGCCTGCTTGATCACTGCTAACCACCTCTGCCTCAGTCCCCACTGCTACAGCTTCTTCTGAAGGACATCTGGAATAACGTCCAGAAGGTTGTCAGGTCTAATTAGCATATTAAGATTTTATTATTATATATGTCCAATAATTTATTAGCCTTAGACATTGTTCTTGGTGGTCAAGAAAACGCTTTATAAGCTTCAGAATTCTATTTTTTTTCTATTTTGATTGATAGAATGGGAACTGGTAGAAAGTTAAAATTTTCATCTGATTTTCTTCGTCCCTATAGTCAGATTTGAGCTAGTGTCCTGGCCATGTTGCTGGAGTAATGTAGGGAAGTGTCATTTCAATCAGACAACAATTCTCTGGCACTGTTAATTGATTTAGCAATATTGCTAGTTTACCTATTATGTGCCTGGAAGTAGCACACCTGGGAGACTCCACAAGGAAGAAAATATATTTTGACCTAAATTTTATGGGATAAGGTGGTTTCCAATCTAAAAAGCACTTGAGATTGACTGTTGGGATAAGGCCACTTACCAAGGAAAGGGCCTAGTTTAATTCCTGAGTCCATGTGAGGGCAGATCCCTGAATTGGAGGTGCCTGTAGAGGGTCCAGGAAAAAATACTGGGATCAATTGTGAAAAATTTTAGACACCCTGCTCAGGGCTTTGTTCTTTATTCTTTAGGCTAATGAAAAGACATTTTACTAGTAACCGGGAAATGATAGAAATCACATAAATTTAGAATTATAATGCTGGTAGCAACATAGAAGGATGGGAAGATACTTGAAAAAGAAAAATATGTGACAGAAACCATTCAGAAGGGGCTATAGGGGTCAAGGAATAAAACAAGTGCCAAATCTTATCCTGAGAAGTGAGAACACAGTAGAAAATGGAAGGAGGGATTGAGAAGGTTGATTGATAGAACCTGGAGCCTGATATAGGAATTGAGAAAGAAGGAGGTATTGAGGATAAATACAAGTTTTCTGTCTCCACATTTGGATGGCTGAGATACAACATAGACCTAGGGAAGCCGACAAAGTAGTGGGATTGGGGAGTGGGGCAGAAATAAAGAATTCAGGGCTGCACTTGACCAGTATTAAGCACATCTAGGAAACACATTTCTTCTGAGGCAAGAAGATGTGTGGATGTTTACTTAATAGCCTCTTCCCTGTCTTTTTTTTTTTGTCACATTAGGGGGTTTTGGCTTCTATTATACCCTTTTGACTTTTACATAATTTCTTTAAACTTGGTTCTTCAAAATGTGGTCAGATCATCAGCACAGCCCCACATTTGAGAGCTGATTAGAAATGCACTATCTCCAGCCCCACTGGAGACTTACTGAACTAGAATCTGCATTTTAACAAATCTCCAGCTGATTCATATACACTTTAAAGTTTGATAAGCACTGCTGTAGAACTCTGGTTTCTCTCCTCCACCACCTACCTCTCTGACCATATCTCAAATGTAAAATGAACTTTGTACTTCCAGTTGAGCATTCTGAGCTATTGTTATGGATGTACTAATAAAATGGAAGGGAGACACTTATAAAGACTTGTTTGAAAATAGATTTTATTGATTTTTTTTTCAGAGAGGAAGAGAGAGGGATAGAGAGTTAGAAACATTGATAGGAGAGAAACATTGATCAGCTGCCTCTTCAACACTTCCTTTGGGGATGTGTCTGCAACCAAGGTACATGCTGTACCTTGGAATCAAACCTGATACCTTTCAGCCCGCAGGCCAATGCTCTATCCACTTAGCCAAACCAGCCAGGGCAGAAGAGAGACACTTATTACTTCCATTCCTAATATTGTGGTTCATGGAGGAAGTCATGTTCTGTATCATTTTCTAAAGACAGGCTATTACCCATGAGCACATTTTCTCCTTCATGGATTTCTTTCTATGAATTCTTATATAACTAGGGCAAAAACTGTTGCAAAGAATACCCATCCTTTACCTTATGTTTTGTGGCTTTCAGAATGCCTAATTTTATTTCTGTCTTCACTAGCTAATTTCAACAGTGTGGACTACCTTGTGTTTAAACTTATTTTAACTCCTGTGTTCAAACTTATTTTTTGCTGTGTGTGTGTCTGTATGTTTGCATGTGGCTAGGCTCTTCTTGCCTTACATAAATGAATGTGTAGCTTTTTATTAAGGAACTAGAGGCCTGGTACATGAAAATTCATGCACTCAGGGGGGATCCCTTAGCCTGGCCTACACCCTCTAGATATCCAGGGAGTGGGCCTAAGCTTCAGTCCAGCCTCCCTTTGTTGGAGGCCAATCAGGGGATGGAGGACAGGCAAGCAGCTACCATAGCTGACAACATCAGTGGCCTCCCTCTGTGGGAGGTGACTGGGTGGGCCAATCAGGAGATGGTGCCAGCCCTACCCCTCAGTTGTTCCTCGGCTGCCACTGGTCACAGCCCCCCCCACCCCCCAATCGCTGTCCTCTCCCTCTGCCTGTTGGCATGCACCTTGGCTGGCCTGGCACCACCTGTTTGCCAGCTCTACCCCCTGCCAACCAGTTATTCTGCAGTTCGGTTGATTGCATATTATGCTTTTATTATATAGGACTAGAGGCCCAATGCATGAAATTCATGCACAGAGGGGGATTCCCTCAACTCAGCCTGCACCCTCTCCAATTGGAGACCCACTGTGGGATATATGACTGTCATTTTAGGCCTGATACCACGGATCAGGTTTAAACCAGCAGTCAGACAACCTTCTCACAATCTTGGACCACTGACTCCTAACTGCTCACCTGCTTGCCTGCCCGATTGCACCTAACTGCCCTCCCCTACAGGCCTGTTGTAACCCCCAACTGCCCTCCTCTGACGGCCAATTTGGTTCTGATTGGTCAGTTTCTACTCCAGCATCAAAAGCTTCACCTCCTAGGCAGTCATTGGCTCCCCACAATACCCAAATTTGTTTCTTATTGTTCGGTTCCTATACCAGTCAGCATCAAAAGCTCCACCTCTTAGGCAGTCATTGGCTCCTCACAGCACCCAGATTTGGTTTTCATTGGTTGGTTTCAATGCCAGTCAGTTCAAAAACTCCACCTCCTAGGCAGCCATTGGTTCCCCAGCATCCACATTTGTTTCTCATTGGTTGGTACCTATGCCAATCAGCATCAGGAGCTCCACCTCCTAGGCTAGGCAGCCATTGGCTCTCCACAATACCTATCTTTGGTTCTGATTAGTTGGTTCCTATGCCAGTCAGCATCACCAGGCTTATCTCTTGGCCTGGTCAAAGAGGCGGGGCTTAATAGCAGGACCCTCCCCCCACCCTCCACCTGAGACTGGGAGAGAAAGAAAAGCCTGGCTGCTGGGGAAGATCAGAAAGAAAGAGGGAGAGAGAACCCAAAATGGCAGCATAGGTAAACATCTACACTGCTGCCTTGCACAACAGTTTCAAAACTACAACTAAAAGACAGAACGAACATCATCCAGAACCACAGGAAAGCTGGCTGAGTGGAAATTCTACAACTAGAGGGAAAGAGAGGGGCTCATGGAGACCCAGAGGAGATGCAAAAAGCTGAGGTACGGAGACATGCGCATGAAGAGAGTGGGTACCAGAGTACCTGGCTGGTTTTCTCTGGCAGGAGGAAAACGGAGACCCTCAAAGGCATTGAACCCTTTATCCTACGACACTAAACCCCAGATCTAGCCAAAACTCATACGGGAGGAGTTTGGACTGTGAAAAGGGAGAGGTGCACGGAAATTTAGGGGAGTCGCAAAAGATCAGAGGCCTGGTGGCGCGCACGGCACTGCCCAGAGGACCGACTACTGATTGTGCCACTGGCTTTCATGAGAGGGCAGGAGACAGACCCCCCCAACTGTGCCATTTCTGACTCCATTAAGCCCCTGTTTCGGGTGAAACATTGGGGACCCAAACTCATATGGTCCCGGAGCGCAGGAGAGCTTGAGGGGCAGCAATCTAGAGGCACGGCGAGAGAGCGTGTGTGCCCACCAGGACCGCTTCAGCGATTACTTAGTCACGTGAGACTCAGGGGCCATGGCGGGAGGGGCAGACTGGAAGACAAGCCTGTCCTTTAAGCCCTGAGACTCCATCCATCCCAAGCTCAACAGAGAGGCTTCTGTGGTTTTGAAGTCTGGTATCATAAGGCTGAATCCAACATATAAGTTCTCCAGGCATAATGAAAATGTTGAAACAAGGGAAGGGATCACAAACAAAAGAAAAGGAGGAAAACAAATGACTGAATATAGAGTTCAAAACCACACTTATAAGGTCTTTCAAGAATATCTTAGAAAAGTTGGATAAAGTTAGTGAGAGCCAAGAGCAGATGAAAAAGGACCAACTAGAGATGCAAAAGATCCAAATAGAGATGGAAAAGGACCAACTAGAGATGAAAAAGGACCAATTAGAAATTAAACATACACTGACTGAAATAAAAAATATTATACAGAGTCCTAACAACAGACTAGAAAAAGGCAAGAATCAAGTCAAAAATTTGAAATATAAAGAATCAGAAAACACTCAACTGGAAAAGCAAGAAGAGAAAAGAATCCAAAAATGTGAAGATTAATGTAAGGAGACTCTGGGACAGCTTCAAGCGTACCAACATCAGAATTGTGGGGGTGCCAGAAGAAGAGAGAGAGCAAGATACTGAAAATCTATTTAAAGAAATAATGACTGAAAATTTCCCACATCTGGTAAAAGAAATAGACTTACAAGTCAAGGAAGCAGATAGAACCCCATATAAAAGGAATCCAAAGAGGACTACACCAAGACACATCATAATTAAAATATCAAGAGCAAAAGACAAAGAGAGAATATTAGAAGCAGCAAGAGAAAAACAGTTCATTACCTACAAGGGAGCACCCACTATGACTGTCAGCTGATTTCTCAACAGAAACGATGCAGGCCAGATGGGAGTGGCAAGAAATATTCAACGTGATGAATAGCAAGAACCTACAACCAAGAATAATCTATCCAGCAAAGCTATCATTCAGAATTGAAGGGCAGATAAAAAGCTTCACTGATAAGAAAAAGCTAAAAGAGTTCATCAACTCCAAACCAGTATTATATGAAATGCTGAAAGGTACTCTTTTAGAAGAGGAAGAAGAAAAAGGTAAAAGCCAAAAAATTATGAACAACAAATACATATCTATCAACAAGTGAATCTAAAAATTAAGTGAATTAAAAATTTGATCAACAGAATAAACTGGTGAATATAATAGAATCAGGAGCAGAAAAGGAGTGGAATGATTATTCTCAGGGGAAAGGGGTGAGGGGTGTACAGGGAGAGACTGGACAAAAATCATACACCTATGGATGAGGTCAATGGGAGGGAGGTAAGGGTAGAGGGAAGGGTGGGAGTTGGGTGGAGGGGTGCTATGGAGGGGAAAAAAGAGAAACAAATGTGATAATCTGAATAATAAAGATTCAATTTTAAAAAAAGAAAAAGGGAGAGAAAGAGAGAGGTAAGTACACTGATCAACAGCTTCCACTGAAGCTGCAGCACAGACCCTCACTCACTTTCTGGGTCTTAGCCAGCTGAGCAGTCAGTATTGGTTCGCCAGGCTGCAGCTGGGCAACCCAGCGCTGACTTTCAGATGGTCTGAGTTTGGTTGCAGGCTCGGCCCCTTTCCAAGTCCCAGGTTTTAGGGTTCCCCCTCCCCCACCCTCTGCTTCATGGCAGGCTTGGTCCCTCTGATGGCCTCCTGGGAGTAACCTGGGTGCCTAGGGGGTTCCTGAAACTGAGGTATGTATGCAAATTAACCTCCATCTTTGTTGGGTTAATTTGTATACTCACTCTGATTGGCTGTGGGTATAGTGGAGATATGGTCAATTTACATGTTTATCTATTATTAGGTAAGATTGCTTCATTTCTCAGTACAAACTAGTAGGTCTGAAGTAAGTAAATTTGTTTTGACTATTATTAGGGGATCAATTCCTGTAATATATTAGATAGGGTTAAGGACATTGCAAGGCATTCCTGAGGATTAGCTGAATATACATTATATAGTCTTCTCTCTTACAGTGTTCAGAAGACCAGAGAAAACCAAGCAATTCTTAGAGAAAGGGTAGTTATAGTTTAATTATCATTATGTTCAAGCCTGGAAAAAAATTTGTCTTTCAAATTCTGAGCCCCCAGTATGGAGGAAACTTTTCCTATTTATACTTTTTCCAGTCCTTTGTCTCCCAAATTTGGAAAGAGACTTCCAGGCCTTCTGAGAAAGGTCTGCATTATGGGAAGTGTCCATGAGACCATATCTCAGTACCTGACTTGGTGCTAGCACTGACAACTCTGTCTAAGGCATAATTTATGGCCTCTCTGGAATGGGAGTACTGTAGTCTTATTTTCCTTATTATTTAAGCAAGCAAGCGTTTACAGAAGCCAAAATAGCAGGGTTAAAATTTCAAACAGCAGTTTTTATATGAGATGGATGCTTCATTCCCCACTGATTTTATGTACATGAGTTAAATCATTGACTCTTTTGATTCATTGTTGATAGAATTAATTCTCTGCTGAATAAAGTCAATGGGCCTATTTATAAGATAAGGGCTCACAATGAGAGCCAGGAGTAATCTTTAGAGGGTCCAAAGAGTCCTGGATTCTCTATTTGGCCTGGGCTGTTTTAAGCTGCGTATGATGAAGCTATGTCAGGATCTCATCGACCTTGACTGCCATTGGGGTGGTCAAGATAACAGTGTGTGGTCCTTCCCAGGTAGGAGTCAGTCCTTCTGTGGCAAATTTCTTTACCCCATACAGAGTCACCAGGTTGGAAGGGATGAGCCAGATCAGAAACTGGTATAGGCAGTGTCTCAGATGTGCTTCTGGACTGCTTCCTGGGTGGAATGTAAAGCCTTTAAGAACTTGAGTAAAGATTAGTTATGGATTTCAGCTTTTCTAGTTTGGGTTTCTGTGTAAGCTGGTGAGGTGGGTAGGTTAGGGCCTCGAAGAGTCACAGAATCTGTAGAGGTCCCACTAGTTTTAGGAAAGCCTCCCAGGCTGCTTTGTCTGCATCCTAGTTCCCTCTTGCTTCTGGGGAGTCTGCTTGTCTCACATACATAGAGGTGGAAAGACTTAATTACATCTGGTGGTGCCAGTTGGCCTATCGTCCTTGCTCTGCTCATGTCTGCCTTAATGCCTTATATTTTACCTCAAGGATCCTGGCTCTGAATTCTTTCAGGGAAAATGAACATCAATGAGGTTCCTCTAACTACCTCCATGCTAAAAGGAGATGGAGTTTTCTCTCAGAGCCAAGAGATCCTTGCTGTTTGTCAGAGGGATGATGAGGCCTGGGCACAGAAGGAGGTGGGCTTGTGACGTGGCAGAGACAAACTATAACAAATGGTCTGATGGAAGGAAAAGAAAACATTTCAGTTTTAATAACTTCTATTGAAATATAATTTTTCTCCTTAAAATTACCCCATGTTTATTAAAAGAGCTAAATCAAGACTAATTTATCTTTTGTATTTAATTTGGCCTGATTGTTTGCATAAACATAACAAGAATGGTAACTGACTGTCTTTGCTGGAATTTCATGATGAATATTAATGTGCCTCTAGGGCCAGGAAGCCAAGCCATCCAGCTGCCATCCAGCCTGCTGCAGAAACTGCTGAGTTAGGTGAATTCTTCACCTGTAGTGGTTCCACCCAGGCCCATGCCTTAGGCTTCAAGGCCATTCTCAGAAGCTCTTCTACTCTTCATGGCCTGGAGTGTATACGGTTTCTGCAGGGATGCAGAGGTGCCCTTATTGCTCCCCTTCTATTCTCACAAACTGCCAGTGATAATAGGGTATGGGCTTGATGTTCCAGTGCCAGCTATTTTCAGGGCTACTAAGCAGGATACTAGGCTTTCTCTGTGACACTCTTATTCGCTTCAAGTCTTCAGAGTTCAGTTAGGACTATTTAAAACATGATACTTCCTTCAAAGTTTCTGGTTAATAAAACCACTATTGGAAATTGGTCTTATTGAATTTATGCAAAGAAATTGTATTGTCATGATCTATAAGGAGAAAAATATATTGACCTGCTTTAAGATCTTCTGATTTTTCTTGCCAGTCCTTTTTATGGACTCTCCAGCATAACTATTTATCCTCTATTTAGGGAGGCAGAATGTGAATTATTTACTCTTCCTGGCTTACTGGCCTGTATCATTTGATTAATTTCCTTTTAACACTTTTCTTCTACTTATTATTATATATATAACCTTTATAATTTTTATACTTTCAAATTAGCCTTCAAACCTTCTTTCTATGTTCTTTAAAAATGCATAACCATGCCTCAGACCTTCTATTCAGTATTTCTTTATTCTTAGAAACCTTAGTCCTTTAATGATTCCTAAAAAGTAAAGTCAGCATTTCTTATATTAACATTTATGAACATATTTTAAATGTATTTTTTTCTTTTAAGAAAATATACCTAGACCTTCTGTGATAAAACTAGCAGCAGGTAAATGAAAACTTGTCTAGTAAAAACTGCTACATTCTTCCTTATGCAATTTCAAGTATATTGTATTGGTCTAATTTAGTATTAGAAGTGTTAAAGAGAATAAAACGGGGCAGAGAAAGATTCACTCTGCTTTGCAGAAAGCCTTTAGTCCAAAATAATTCAGATAAGTAAGAAATCAAAATAATTCAGATCCCCATGCCAGCAGAAAATCAACAAAAACTTATCTCTCCCTGCTCTCCCTGCCTTCCCCACTCCCTTTTCTGCATTAACCATTTACTCTGTCCTTAGCTGCTCTCCCTCCCAGATTTTTCCTTCTTTACTCTAAGCCCCAGAGGATCTCAAATCCTCCTCCTCCTTTATCACTTTTGATCTCTCCGACTGCCCTCGGTACCCCAGCCCAGGGCTCCTCTATCTCAGGGGGCTGAGATTCTACCATTCTACCCAGCAAATCTTACTGCTACCCCCTCATCTCACACCCGCTCTGGAGCAGTCCTCAGCTCTCTCACCATACCCAGGCCATGAGAAAAATATACTAATCTTAACCTAACAAGCCTTTGTTTAAACTTTTCTGGGCAATATCCTTCACAAATTTTATACCTTTAAATTAACCCCAGAATTCCAAATTTTTAAACTAACACAGAAAAAATTATAAATCAGGTAAAAGCAATGCAAAGTTCTCTACTGTCTTTCCCCCTAGAGCAATTTACCCTATCTTTAAACACATTAAACAATGGAAAGAGATTAAACAAACAAACAAACAAACAAACAAAAAACAACCTCTCATGTGTACAGCCAGATGGTACAAAGTAGCTTTCACTTCACACAGACTTTCATACTTACATTTATATACCAGGCAGTCTTGAGTTTTTGACTTCTACCAGATATTTACTCTGAGTTTAAACAGTCCACTTGATTCCTGATTAATCTGCCCGAGGAAGTCATATGACTTCTGGAGAGGTGATCAAGCTCCCCCTTTCACTCACTCGGAGTGGGCCTGACTGATAGGTGCCCCTACCTTACTGAATCTTTTGACAGGTCCAAAAGTGTCCATGCACTCCCTTCAGATGCCTACTGGATCCTAGGCTGAGGTCTGGGAGTACCGGAAGTTTCTGGTTCAATTCTGCTAAATTGGCAGAGTTGGGCCTCCCAAACCTAGTCCACTCACAGGAGGCCAAAAAGTCAGCATGTTTGCCTTCTTCTCAGTCAGGGGACCATTAATGTTACAGAAGACCAGATAAAAACCAAGCAAAACTTAGAGAAAGGGGACTTACATTTTAATTATAATTATGTGCAGGCCCAGACGAAAATGTCTTTCAAATTCTGATCCCTCCAACATGGAGGAAACTTTATCTATTTATACTTTTTCCAATTTTGTCTCCCAAATTTATAATGAGACTTCTGGGCCTTCTGAGAAAGAAGGCTTGGGTGCTGGGAAGGGGCCATGAGACCATATCTCAAGGCCTGGTCTGGTGCCAGCACTGACAACTCTGTTTGGGGCATAGTTTATAGCCTTTCTGGAATGGGAGTAGTCTTATTTTCCTTATTCTTTAAGCAAGCAAGCTTTTACAGAAGCCAAAATAGCAGAGTTAAAATTTCAAATAGCAGTTTTTATATAAGATGGATGCTTCTACAGTATAGCAGAAAGGTAAACTCTTCTCTTTCCAAACACCCGCAAAAATGTCAAATCTGATATTTTTTATATGCCAATCCCATTAGGCTTGATTATTTAGATTTCTGTTCTGTAACAGAGCTAGGAAGACATAGGAATCTTCTTACTGGGATCCTGGATACTCCTTTCACAATTATTGCAATAATTGTGGCAATTTGTTAAAAGTTACTGATGTAAGACGAGACCAGTTTGGCTCAGTGGATAGAGCGTCTGCCTGTGGACTGAAAGGTCCCAGGTTCTGTTCTGGTCGGGGGCATGTACCTTGCTTGCGGGCACAACTCCAGTAAGGGGGCGTGCAGGAGGTGGCTGATCGATGTCTCTCTCTCATCGATGTTTCTGACTTTCTATCCATTTCCCTTCCTCTCTGTAAAAAATCAATAAAATGTATATTTTTTAAAAAGTTACTGATGTAATAAATGATGCAAGCAAAGATCAGTTTGTTGAAATGATCTGAATAAATGTTTTATCCTGTGCCTGGAATTTCTTAAAATGAATAGAAGATGGTTTTTATGTTGTTTTAGGTGTTAAGAATTTAAAAAATACATACTGACAGATTTTAAATGTAAATTATATTCCATTCTTGACAGTATATGCCTATTATATTCCCTTTGTGGGTTCTATTTCTTGAAAAAAAAGTTGTCTAAAAAGAAAAAAAATAAAATTATGATATTTCTTGGTATAGTTTCATTCAAATTATGTCTTAAATTATTTCTCTTTTTATTTCAAACCTAGCTAATATAATTTATGATTATATCTTCTAACATTGGCTTAGGATGATTACAAGCATCATTAAAAATAGCTTACACTTTGAAAAGAATATACAAATTTAATTGATCAGATCTCTTTCTACCCCACACACATATACATACTCCCACTTTTATATACAAAATAAAATTCTGTGATAGGCAAATTAGCTGTGTAGTGATTTAACATATACATTTATTCTTTACATATGTTTTCATTCCCTCCTCCCCCCGGTGCTTAAATGTGCTGCCTTGGCTCTGAATTGATTGCTGAACTTACAGGATTGGAATAACTCAGGTAAAACTTTAGTAAAAATAAAAACATTAAGCTATACTACATTAAGCTACATAATGCATGCTGAAAACCAGGATGCTCCAGGGATGGAGAAGCTTCTGGAAGAAAGGTCAGCAAGCAGAATTAGTGCTCAATTGCCCTTTATTATAAAAAGACTATCATTTATAATAATATTATTCATCCAAAACAATTTTTGACTTTAGTGAGTTTTAAGTTAACCTCTTTCTTTATATTAACTGACAATAAATTAAATGCAGGTAATTTACTTTTTCTTTTACGCCTTATTTTAAACTGTTCTCTTTATTATTACTGTTCTGGTCTTAAAGCACACAGAATTGTATTACTATGATCAGTGCTGTTACTTGGTTTGTGTCACACTCAAAGAATTATCCCAGTCTCAGATTCTTTTTTTTTTCCTTTTGACTCCATTACTATTTATCTGGCTTTCATCAAACACTTATTTTCATATAGTTAGTGGAAATTTCTCTACATATAATAATCTATGAAAAAACACGTTTTATATTTGCTCTAAACTTGATAAAAATATTGTACTATATACCAGGTTAAACTTTTTTAAATTTAAATTTTATTTTACAATTATAGTTTGCATTTAATATTATTTTGTACTAGAGGCCCGGTGCATGAGATTTGTCACTGGGGACAGGAGGGGGTTGGGGGAGAAGGGGATGTCCCTCAACCCGGCCAGCACCCTCTCCAATCTGGGACATCCCTTTCATAATCCAGGACTGCTGGCTCCTAACCACTCACCTGCCTGCTTGCCTGATTGCCCCCAACTGCTTCTGTCTGCAGCCTGATCATCCCCTAAATGCTCCTCTGCCAGCCTTATTGACACCTAACTACTCCCCTTCTGGCCTGATCACCCACACTACCCTCCTCTGCTATCCTGATCACCCACAACTGCCTTCCCCTGCCAGGACCTGCCTCCTCTTCATGAGGCTGCAGAGACGATGGGACTGGCCTCCTGCATGCTGCTCAGAGCCATAGGACCCCTAGCTTCAACTTGCGGAGTGGCCAGCAGGCCTGCCTCCATTGTGCACGGGGCCATCTTATAACAGCCACCTTGTGATGATGTCACACTAGGGCATCATGTGAGGACATGATGCTGCCTAGGCTTTTATTATATAGGGTTAGTATCATATATAGATAATGGTTAGACAATTATGTACTTTACAACTATTCCGTCTGATATTTCTCTTTTTTCCCCCTTTTTTAAAAAATAAAATCATATGGCTCAGATTATTACAATTGTTCATCTTTTTTCACCCCATATCTCCCCTCCACCTGGTTCCTACCCAACCCTCCTGCCCTCCACCTTGTCCTCATTCATAGGTGTATGATTTTTGCCCAGTCTCTCCATGCACCCCTCCTCAGCTTTTCCCCCCTGAGAATTGTCAGTCCATTCCCTTTCTATGCCCCTAACTCTATTATATTCAACAATTTATTTTGTTCAACAGATTTTCAATTCACTTGATTTTTAGATTCACTTGTTGATATATATGTATTTGTTGTTCATAATTTTTACCTTTACCGTTTTCTTCTTCCTCTTCTTAAAGAATACCTTTCAGCATTTCACATAACACTGGTTTTGTGTTGATGAATTCCTTTAGTTTTTTTTTTTTTTATCTTTGAAGCTCTTTATCTGCCCTTCAATTCTGAATGATAGCTTTGCTGGGTAGAGTAATCTTGGTTGTATTGTAGCTTCTTGCTATTCATCATGTTGAATATTTCTTGCCACTCCCATCTGGCCTGCATAGTTTCTGTTGAGAAATCAGCTGACAATTGTATGGGTGCTCCCTTGTAGGTAATTAACTGTTTTTCTCTTGCTGATTTCAATATTCTCTCTTTGTCTTTTGCTCTTGGTATTTTAATGATGATGTGTCTTAATGTGGTCCTCTTTGGATTCCTTTTCTTTGGGGTTCTGTGTGCTTCCTGGACTTGTAAGTCTATTTCTTTCACCAGGTGGGGGAAGTTTTCAGTCATTATTTCTTCAAATAGGTTTTCAGTATCTTGCTCTCTCTCTTCTTCTGGCACCCCCACAATTCTGATGTTGGTACACATGAAGTTGTCCCAGAGGCTCCTTACACTATCTTCACATTTTTTTATTCTTTTTGCTTTTCCAGTGGAGTGTTTTTGCTTTTTTGTATTTCAAATCTTTGACTTGATTCTTGCGATCCTCTAGCCTGCTGTTAGGTTTCTGTATAGTATTTTTTATTTCACTCAGTGTATGTTTAATTTCTAGTTGGTTCTTTTTCATCACCTCTTGGGTCTCTCTAAATTTATCCATTTTTTTTTCTAGGAAATTCTTTAAATCTTTATAACCATGGTTTTGAACTCTATATCCAGTTGTTTGTTTTTCTTCATTTCTTTCATTTGTGATCTGTTCTTTAGTCTCTGCATATTTCCCTGCTTCCCTGCATTGGTAGAGTAGCTTTGTGTGCTAGATGTCCTATGTGGCCCAGTAGCTGTGCCTCCCCAGTTACTTGAGGTGGACACTCTTGGTGCACCCCTTTGTGGACTGTGTGTACAGCCTTGTTGTAGTTAAGTCTTGATTGTTGTTGGTATCACTGGGGGAAATTAATCTCCAAGCTGTGTCTGTCCACGCGGTCTTGCCTCCAGACTTCTGCCTTGCGAGTGCGTGAGCTTCTGGAACTCTACCTTTAGATTCCCCCGAGTTTCCATGCACTCTAGGGACCCATATGAGTCTGGGTCCCTAGGGTCTCACCCAAAATGGGTTCAGTGCAATTGGACCTGGATTTCAGTGCTTTTGTGAGGTTCTGTTTTCCTCCCGCTAGTGCAGTGGTTCTCAATCTGTGGGTCGCGACCCCTTTGGGGTTCGAACGACACTTTCACAGGGGTCGCCTAAGACCATTGGAAAACACAGGTATTTACATTATAATTCATAACAATAGCAAAATTACAGTTATGAAGTATGGTTGGGGGTCACCACAACATGAGGAACTGTATTAAAGGATCCCAGCATTAGGAAGGTTGAGAACCACTGCTCTAGAGAAAGCCAGGCACAATCAACAGTCAGTGCTCTGTATGTGCACTTTCACATGCACTTTTGCATGCACTTTCGCGAGCCCCCAGACTTCTGTCTTTTGAGGCTCCCCTAAGTTTCCGCACACTCCTTCCTTTCACAACAGTCCAGACTCCCCCTTTGAGTCTTGCCTGGAGTTGAAGTTCAGTGCAGTTGGGATTTTCCATCTCCCTCCCACTAGAGGAAGCCAGCCAGACTCTCCTTTACCTGTCCTCTCCATGATGTGTCTCCATACCTAAGCTTTTTACAGCTCCTTTGAGTCTTTGTGAGCCCCTCTGTTTACTTCTAGTTGTAGAATTTTCACTCAGCAGCTTTCCTGTGGTTCTGGATGGTGTCAAATCTGTCTTTTAGTTATAGTTTTTAAATTGTTGTGCAAGGCAGCAGCTTAGGTATTCACCTATACCACATCTTGGTTTCTCTCTCAATAGGAATCCATCTGATATTTCTCATATTCACATGGCACCATACAATATTATTGACCATATTTGCTCTGTTGTACTTTATATCTCTCTGATTATTTTATAACTATCAATTTGTACTTCTTAATACCTTGAACTTTTTCATCAGCCCCCTAAACTCAGGCCCCTCTGGCAACCATAAGTCTGTTCTCTGTACCTGTGAATCTTTTTAAATTTCATTTGTTCATTATTTTGTCTTTTAGATTCCCTGTGTAAGTGAAATAATATTTGTCTTAATATGTCTGACTTACTTCATTAACATAAGACCATCAAGGTCCATCCATGTTGTCACAATGGTAAGATGGCAATTTTTTTACAGCCAAGTAATATTCCATTGTATATATGCACCACACTTTTTTATCCACTCATCTGTTGATGGACAACACTAGGATTGCTTCCATATCTTGGCTATCGTAAATAACACTGCAGACAACATAGGGGTGCATATTTCTTTTGAGCTTCTTTGGATATATGCCCAGAAATGGAATCACTGAGTTATAAGGCAGTTGCATTTTTAATTTTCTAAGGGACCTCCATGCTGTTGTCCATGGTGGCTGCACCAATATGCTTTTCCACCAACAATTCACAGGGTTTCCTTTTCTCCACATCCTTGCTAAGATTTGTTTATGGATTTATTGATGATTGTCATCCTGACAGGTGTGAGGTAGTAACTCATTGTGGTTTTAATTTGCTTTTCTTTAATGATTGGTGATGATGAGCATTGTTTCATATGTCTATTGGCCATCTATATGTCCTCTTTGAAGAAGTTTCTATTCAGGTCCTTTACTTAAAAAAAAAATGGGTTATAGTTTTTTCGGTGTTAAGTTGCATGAGTTCTTTGTAAATTTTGGATATTAACCCCTTAGCATAAGCATGTCAAACTTGTGGCCTGCAGCTCACATAGGGCCCACAACAAATACTTTTGTGGCCCAGCCAATATAACTTTATGTAAGAAACATTTTAATAAAAATTTCATAACTTAATTTTTACAATATCCTGTTACACATAATTATTAACAATATAACTACATAAAATGCAATGTTCGCTAATGACTGATTGCTATAATTGTGTTTCATTAATTTCTCTTGCAGCAAATATTTTAGCAGCTGATTGCCACGTCATTAGTCTTGTACTAACTAGTTTAGTGTTCACAACAGGAAATATTTTGCTTTCAGAGAATAAGAAAAATAGGTTTAGTTGTGTTATGCTTATTAATTTGTGCAGTTATTCAGTGTCTGGTAAGTTAATGTTCAAGAAAAAATAATATTTTTATTAAAATGTTTTATTATTTTATGTTAATGATTACTCATTTATCTCAGCTCTTTGTATTCAACATGTCTCTATTGAAATAAACATGTTTCTATGAAAATTGAAGCTTTTGATTTTTGCAGCCCACATAAACTTAAACCTTGCTATTTGGCTCATGTTAACCTTTGAGTTTGACATGCTTGCCTTAATAGATATATCATTGGTGAATATCTTCTCCCAGTAGGTTTTATTTTTGTTTTGTTGATGATTTCTTTTGCTGTATAAAAGCTTTTTAGTTTGATGTTGTCCCATTTATTTATTTATTTTTTATTTTGCTTCCCTTACCCAAAGAGATATTTCAGAAAAAATATTGCTAGGGAAGATGACAGAGATATTACTGCTTATTTTTTCTTTTAGGATTCTTATGATTTCAAGTTTTACATCAAAGTCTTTAATCCATTTTGAGTTTATTATTGTATATGGTTTAAGAAGATGGCCTAGTTTCATAGATTTTGCATGTAGCTGTCCAATTATTGAGTAGACTGCCTTTATCACATTGTATGTTCTTGCCTCTTTTGTCATATATTAATTGAATATATAAGCTTGGATTTACTTCTGATCTTTCTATTATGCTCTTCTTGATCTATGTACTTTCTTTTAATGCCAGTCAAATTCTGTTTTGATTACAATAACCTGGTAGTATAATTTGATATTAAGTAGCAAGATACAGCTAATTTTGTACTTCTTTCTCAAGATTACTGTGGCTATTTAGATTATTTTATGGTTAAATATAAATTTTAAGATTATTTGTTTTAGTTCTGTGAAAAATGCTATTGATATTTTGATAGGGATTTTATTGAATCTATCGATTGCTCTGAGTGGCTAGACATTTTAATGATGTGAATTCTTCCTATACATATGCTTCCATTTATTTGTAACTTCTTCAATTTTTTTCTTCACTTTCTTAAAATTTTCTGAGTACAGGTCTTTTACCACCTTGGAAAAATTAATTTCTAGGTATTCAATTTTTTTATGCAATTGTATATGAGATAATTTCCTTCATTTCCATTTCTTTGTTTTTAATTTATTTATTAATTAAGACAGTGGTCAGCAAACTCATTAGTAAACAGAGCCAAATATCAAGAGTACAGCTATAGAAATTTCTTTTGAGAGTCAAATTTTTTACACTTAAACTTCTTCAAAATAGATTCACCCAGGCCATGGTATTTTGTGGAAGAGCCACACTAAAGAGCTAAAGAGCAGCACGTGGCTTGTGAGCTGCAGTTTGCCGACCACGGGATTAAGGTATTACATATGTGTCTTTATTTCACCATTACCTCACAAACACCCCCACTCAGGCCCTCAGCTCTCTATTGTCTAAGTCCATTGGTTAGGCTTACATGCATGCATAAAAATTCGTTGGTTTATATCTCCCACTAACCTCCACCCTCCCCTACCTTCCTTCTGAGGTTTGATGTTCTCATCAATGTTTCTCTGTCTATGGATCTGTTTTAGTTCATCAGTTTATGTTGTTCATTATATTCCATGAATGATTGAGATCACATGATATTTATCTTTCTTTTAGTATAATGATCTCTAGTTTCATCCATGCTGTTGCACATGGTAAGAACTCCTTTTTTTCCCCCTCTACGAGTCCTACATTTTATTTATTTATTTATTTATTTATTCATTCAAATTTTTAATGTATTATGTGTATACTTATCTTCCCATTGCCCGCCCTCCCAGGTATACTTAACGCCCAAGTGTCTTGTGTTCATTGGTTATGCTTATATAGATGCATACAAGTATTTTGGTTGATCTCTTATCTACCCCACCTATTCTTAATCTTCCTGCTATAATTTCACAGTCTGTTTGATGCTTTACTGCATCTGTATCTATCCTTTTGTTCCTCAGTTTACAATGTTCTTTATTATCCACAAATGAGTGAGATCATGTCGTGCTTCTCCTTCATTGACTGGCTTATTTCACTAAGCATAAGGCTCTCCAGTTCCATCCAGATTGCTGCAAATGGTAAGAGTTCTTTTTTTTAATGGCAGCATAGAATTCCATTGTGTAGATGTACCATAGATTTCTGATCCACTCATCTGCTGACAGGCACCTAGGCTGTTTCCAAATTGTAGATATTGTGAATTGTGCTGCTATGAACATAGGGGTGCATAAATGCTTTCTGATTGGTGTTTGTAATTTCTAAGGATAAATTCCTAAGAGTGGGATTGCTGGGTCAAATGGGAGATCCATTTTTAGTTTTTTGAGGAAACTCCATACTGTTCTCCACAGTGGCTGCACCAGTCTGCATTCCCACCAACAGTGCACAAGGGTTCCTTTTTCTCTGAATCCTCACCAACACTTGTCGTTTTTTGATTTGTTGATGATTGCCATTCTGACAAGTGTAAGATGGTATCGCATTGTCGTTTTGATTTGCATCTCCCGGATAATTAGTGATTTTGAACATGTTTTCATGTGTCTCTTGGCCTTCCTTCTGTCATCTTTCGAAAAGGTCCTATTTAAGTCTGTTGCCCATTTTTTACTGGATGATTTATGTTCCTTTTATTAAGTTGTATAAGTTGGCTGTAGATGTTGGAGATTAAACCTTTATCCATGATAACAATTGCAAATATGTTCTCCCATAGTGGTCTTTCTTGTTGTCTTGTTGATGGTTTCTTTTACTGTGCAAAAGTTTATTTTTATGTAGTCCCATTTGTTTATTTTTTCTTTAGCTTCCATTGCCTTTGGAGCAGTATCAGTGAAGAAGTTCTTTCGGCATATATCTGAGATTGTGCTGCCTGTGGATTCCTCTAGTATTTTCATGGTTTCCCTTCTAATGTTTAAGTCCTGTATCCATTTTGAGTTTATTTTTGTATTTGGTGTAAGTTGGTGGTCCAGTTCCATTTTTTTTCATGTATCTGTCCAATTTTCCCAACACCATTTATTGAAGAGGCTATCTTGGTTCCATTGAGTGTTCATGCCTCCTTTGTCTAATATCAGTTGAGCATAGTGGTTTGGATGGATATCTGGGTTCTCTATTCTATTCCATTGGTCTATATGTCTGTCCTTGTGCCAGTACCAGGCTGTTCTGACAACAGTTGCTTTGTAGTATAGCTTGAAATCTGGTATTGAGATCCCCCCTACTTTATTCTTCTTTCTCAAAATTGCTGAGGATATTCATGCTCTTTTTTTGTTCCAGATGAATCTATGAAGAATTCTTTCTAGGTCTGTGAAATATGTCATTGGTATTTTAATGGGTAGTGCATTGAATTTATAGATTGCTTTGGATAGTATGGACATTTTAATGATGTTGATTCTCCCAATCCATGAGCATGGTATGCTCTTCCATCTGTTAACATCTTCCTCTATCTCTTTTTTCAGTGTCCTGTAGTTTTCTGCATATAGGTCTTTTACCTCTTTAGTTAGGTTTATTCCTAGGTATTTTAATTGTTTTTTGGAGTGATAGTAATTGGGATTGCTTTTTTAGTCTCTCTTTCTGTAATTTCACTATTAATATATAGAAATGCCACAGACTTCTTAGCATTAATTTTGTATCCTGCTATGTTGCCGAATTCTTTAATTAAGTCAATTAGGTTCATAGTGGGGTCCTTTGGGTTTTTTATGTACAATATAATGTCATCTGCAAATAAGGACAGCTTTACTTCTTTTCCAATTTGGATGCCTTTTATTTCTATTTCTTGTCTAATTGCAATGGCTAATACTTCCAGCACTATGTCGAACAGGAGAGGTGAGAATGGGCATCCCTGTCTTGTTCCTGTTCTTAGAAAAAAGGTTTTAGTTTTTCCCATTGAGTATGATGTTAGCTGTGGGTTTGTCATATATGGCTTTTATGATGTTGAGGTATGATCCTTCTATTCCCACTTTTCTGAGAGTTTGTTATCAAGAAATGGTGTTGTATTTTGTCAAATGCTTTTTCTGCATCAATTGATATGACTATGTGATTTTTATCTATCAATTTGTTAATGTGATGTATCACATTTATTGAATTACGGATATTGCACCATCCCTGCATTCCTGGGATGAATCCTACTTGGTCATGATGTATGATCTTTCTGATGCACTGCTATCTCCGATTTGCTAGAATTTTGTTGAGGATTTTGACATCTATGTTCATGAGAGATATTGGCCTATAGTTGTCTTTCATTGTGTTGTCTTTATCTGCTTTTCATATTAGGGTGATGCTGGCTTCATAGAAGGTGTTTGGAAGTGTTCCTTCTTCTTGACTGTTTTTGAATAGTCTTAGGAAGATAGGTTTTAATTCTTCCTTGAATGTTTGGTAAAGCTCTCCTGTGTAGCCATCTTGTCCCAGGCTTTTATTAGCTGGAAGCTTTTTTATGACTGCTTCAATTTCTTTCATAGTTATTGGATTATTGAGATGTTTAGATTCTTCCTGATTGAGCTTAAGAAGGTTATATATTTCTAGAAATATGTCCATTTCTTGCAGGTTGTCCAATTTGTTGGAATAGAATTTTTCAGAGTATTTTTTAACAATCCTTTGTATTTGGCATGGCATGTTGTTATTTCTCCTATTTCATTTCGGATTTTGTTTATTTGGGTCTTCTTTCTTTGCTTCTTGGTGAGCCTGGCTAGAGGTCCATCAATGTTGTTTATCCTTTCTAATAACCAGCTCTTGCTTATGTTTATCTTTTGAATTGTTTCTTTGGTCTCCATGTTGTTTATCTCCACTCTGATCTTTACAATTCCCATCCTTCTGCTTACACTGGGATTTTCTTGTTGCTCTCCTTCTAGCTCTTTGAGTTGTAGGGTTGGGTAATTTATTACCATTGTTTTCTGTTTTTTGCAGTAGGCTTGTAGAGCTATGAACTTCCCTCTCAAGACTGCTTTCACTGTGTCCCATACATTTTGTATTGCTGTGTTGTCATTGTCATTTGTTGTCATGATGTTTTTTATTTCTTCCTTGATCTCTTTGGTTACCCAGTCATTGTTTAATAGCATGCTGTTTAGTCTCCATGTATTTGAATTCTTTCTTTTTTTTTTTATTATAGTTGTTTTCTAGTTTTATGCCACTGTGGTCTGAGAAAATGCTTGATATGATAACTATCTTCCTGAATTTGAAGAAACTATTCTTATGACCTAACATATGATCTATATTTTAAAGTGACCATTGTGCAATTGAGAAGAATGTATATTCTGTGGCTTTGGGGTGAAATGTTCTGCAGATGTAAATTTATTCCATTTGGTCAAGTGAGTCATTTAAGATTGATGTTTCTTTGCTGATTTTTTGTTTAGAGGATTTGTCCAGTGGTGATAGTGAGGTATTAAAGTCTCCTACTATGATTGTATTGCTGTCAGTCTCTCCCTTAATATCCTCCAGGAGATTTTTTTAATGTATTTAGGTGCTCCTATATTGGCTGCATATATGTTTACCAGAATTATTCCTTCCTGTTGGATTGTTCCCTTTAGTATTATGAAGTGGCCTTCTTTATCTCTTGTTATGTTCTTCACTTTGAGATCTAATTTGTCAGATATAAGTATTGCAACCTCAGCTTTTTTTTCATTTCCATTTGCCTGAGATACCATCTTCTATCCCTTCACCCTCAATCTGTATGCATCTCTTTTTCTGAGGTGAGTTTCTTATTGACAGCAGATATATGGATCATGTTTTCTTATTCAATCAGTTACTCTATGTCTTCTGATTCGAGCATTAAACCATTTACATTTAAAGTTATTATTGATAGGTATTAATCTGTCGCCATTTTTAGTCTTTAGCCCAGATTTCCCTCTTCGCTTCCTATTTCTTTTTATTACAGCAGACCCTTTCACATTTCTTGAATTGCTGGTTTGGTCGTAATACATTCCCTTAGTCCTTTTTTTGTCTGTAAAGCTTCTGATTTCACCTTCAATTTTGATTGAAAGCCCTGCAGGGTACAGTATTCTTGGATTCAGACCCTTCCTTTGCATGACTTTGTATATTTCATTCCATTCCCTTCTGGCTTGATGAGTTTCTGTTGAGAAATCAGTAGCTACTCATATGGGGGTTCCTTTGTAGGTAACTTTCTGTTTCTCTCTGACTGCTTTTAAGATTCTTATTTGGTCGTTGGGTTTGCCAATTTAATTACAATGTGCTTTGTTGTCAGTTTGTTGGGGTTCATTTTGCTTGGGACTCTGTTAGCCTCTTGGATTTGTGTGGGGTTTTTCTTTCCTATATTGGGGAAATTTTCTGTCAGTATTTCTTCAAACAGATTCTCTAATCCTTATTCAGTTTCCACTCTTGCTGGAACCCCAATTATGCAGATATTGTTTAGTTTCATGTTATCCCAAAGTTCCCTTAGGCTCTCCTCTTGCTTTTTAACTTTTTTTTTCTAGAAGCTGCTGTACTTGCGTATTTTTTTCATACTGTGTGTTCTAGCTCACTGATGCGGTCCTCTGCTTTTAGTCTACTTTTGATGTTTTCTATTGAGTTCTTTATAGCAGTGTTGTAACTTTTCATTTCTTCTGGATTATTCTGCATTTCTTTTAGGTTCTTCTGCTTTTCTTTTAGCTTCTTCTGCATTTCTTCTTGCTTCTGCATTTCCTCTTGGGTCTTCTTCATTTCCTCTTTGCTCTTCCTCACATTGTCGATTTTGTCTTTCATTCTTTTCATCCACCTTATGATCATTTCTCTGAACTCTTTCTCTGGCAGGCTTATTTCTGCTTCTATTTTGTTTACTTCCTTTTTCAGGCAAAACCAGCCTTTCTGTCTTATGGGGGCATTTCTTTTTCTACCCATGGTCTTTCTTCTCTGCGTGTCTGGATATGTAGTTCTCTCTCCTACGTTGATTGAAAGGCATAAACCACAACACAACCAGCTACAATACACAAGGCACTGAAGAGAAATGTATTCAGGATGTTAATAATTACAAATAAGGTGAACACTAATGATAGACAAATTAGGGGTAAGTAGAGAAAGAGGAATAGGAAAATGAAGAAAAAAGAAAAGAAAGTAATGTGAAAATCAAATTGGGAGAGGGACAATAAATAATTAAAAAAATGAACAAAAAATAAAATGAAATAAAATAAAATAAATAAAAAGGATAAGAAGAAGAACAAAAGAGAAAGAGAAAAAATTCATAGAGAAAACTAAGAGGATAAGAGAGAAAAGGGGAACAAAATACATATGTCAGGAGAAAACACCAATAGAACAGTCACTAATCCCAACAAATGCCGACAACTAGTACCTGGAGATTAATACAAACTATAAATAACAACTGGTATCAAGGGAGGTAAGGGAAAGGAGACATAAAAAACAAACCAAAACAAAGCAAACAAAAAGCAAAATAAAACAAGTAGAATAAGCTAAAACCATCTCACCAAAAAAGTACAAAAAATCGATATAATCACCGTTCAGGCAAACAGCAACAAAAGGACATAGAGAAAAACAACTTTTTGGATAGCGAAGACAAGAAGAGAGAGGTTTGTATGGATTTGGAGTAGGGGATTTGAAATTAGATATATAAGTGGGGTGAAATTTTAACCAGGTAATGGGAAAGAATAGGGAGAATATAAAGTTGGAAAAGGGAAATAGAAAACAAGACAACAAAATGGGGAAAGTTAGGAGGAAAGTGTTGGCATAAATGTAGAGTTGAGATAGAGTAGAATTATGCTAAAGGAAAGATGAAAATAGAATATAGACCTCTAATCTGAAGTAAAATAAGGGGAAAACAAAATGACACGTTTTTTTTTTTCCCAAAAAGACAAAATAATAGTAGTAATAATACTAGTTGAAAACAAAAATGCAATAATTAAAAAGGTAAAATTAATTGAGGAGGAAAGAAAAAATAGTTTTTTATTAAAATATGCAAAAGTGAATTAAAATAAAATAAAATAAAAAAATTTAAAAAAAGAAAAAGAAAAAATATAGAATGATCATTCACTTTCGCTATTGTTCTGCTTGGCAATTCGGTTTCCCAGTCAGGAGGGTATTGCAGTTCCCTGTGTTCTTCTGCTGAGGTTTGTTTTAATCTCTTTACTCTTTTGTGGTTATGTGAGAGTCAATTTGTGCATCATCCACTGGGTGGCAGTGTTTCAGAAGTGACCTCCGAGACTAAGCACAGGACCTCTCTAGGCTGTGCTCAGATCCTGGTACTCTGTGGTTCTCAAAACCGGTTTGTGGGGATTTTGCAGCCGGGACACTATAATAACTCCTAGGGTGTCCCTCAGCCTCAGATCAAAACAAGTCGTTTTCCAGAGCTCCCCACTATCAACAGCTCCGAGAGTTTTCCTCCACACTTAGGGATCACGCCCTGCCCCACATCCGCGGATCTCTCCTGAAGCAGCTTTCCCACAGCCCGGTTCTCACAGTGTGTGTGTCTCTGTTCTGTGGGACAGGAGACCTCTCCTTATCCCAGGTGAAATCTGACCTTTCTGTGTGCCGTGTGAATCTCCTCTGTGTCTGCGCTGATTGGAGAGCGGTGTTCTGGGTCCCTGGCTGTTCGGTGGGTGCTTCAGTCTCAGCTTTCAGACTGTCACAGACATCCACCTCCCTCTGGTCTCTGGATTAGCGCTGGTGGCTCCAGCAGACAAAAACCCCGTGGCAGTGAGGTTGCCTGGCCAGGACAGCCCTATCCAGCAGACCCCCACCTTCTCCTGGAGGATAACTGACTCTTAACTTGCCAACAAACACTCCGAGTGTGACTCTCAGCTGCTCTCTCTCCCTCTGCCCAGCAACAAAGCTCCAGATGCGTCTGTCTACTCTGCCACCATTTTTCCTCCCTCTCTGTTTATCTTCTCTTTAGATTTCATTGCCCTGGGAGCAGTATCAGTGAAGAAATTATTTCGACATATGTCAGATTTTGTTGCCTGTGTTTTCCTCTAGTATTTTTTATGGTTTCCCATATTACGTTTAAGTCCTTTATCCATTTTGAGTTTATTTTTGTGTATGGTGTAAGTTGGTGTGCTATTTTTTTTTTCATGTATCTGTCCAATTTTCCCAACACCATTTTTTGAAGAGACTGTCTTGACTCCATTGTATGTTCATGCCTCATTTGTCAAATATTAATTGAACATAGTGGTTTGGGTCAATATCTGATTTCTTTATTCTATTCTACATATCTATTCTTGTGCTACTACCAGGCTGTTTTGAGAACAGTGTCTTTGTAATACAGCTTGATATTTGCTATTGAGATCCCACCTACTTATTCTTCTTTCTCAGGATTGCTGCAGCTATTCAGGATTTGTTTTTATTCCAGATGAATTTTTAGAGAACTCTTTCTACGTCTGTAAAATATGCCATTGATATTTTAATGGGGAGTGCATTGAATCGATAGATTGCTTTAGATAGTATGGACATTTTGATAATGTTGATTCCAATCCATGAACATGGCATGTTCTTCCATTTGTTTATGTCTTCCTCTATCTCTTTTTTCAGTGTCCTGTATTTTTCCTTATATAAGTCTTTTGCCTCTTTAGTTAAATTTATTCCTAGCTATCGTAATTTTTTTTGTGTGATGGTAAAAGGGATTGCTTTTTTAGTCACTCTTTCTATAAGTTCATTATTAGTGTATAGAAATGCCATAAATTTCTTGGCATCATTTTGTATCCTGCTACATTGCTGAATTCATTATTTTTAAGACTAATATTTTTTTTAAAGATTCTTTAGGGATTTCTATGTACAGTATCATGTCCTTTGCAAATAAGGACAGTTTTACTTCTTTTCCAATTAGGATGACTTTTATTTTTCTTCTTGCCTGGTTGCAATGGCTTGTATTTCCAACACTATGTTGAACAGGAGTGGTGAGAGTGGGCATTCCTGTCTTGTTCCTGTTCTTAGGGAAAATGTTTTAGTTTTTGCCTGTTGAGTATGATGTTAGTTGTGAGTTTGTCATCTATAGCTTTTATTATGTTGAGGTATGATTATTTTTTCCCACCTTACTGAGTTTTTATCAAGAAAGTGTCATGGACATTTGTCAAATATTTTTTTCTGTATCAATTGATATGACTATATGGTTTTTATCTCTCAATGTTTATGTGATGTATCACGTATATTGATTTTCAAATATTGTACCATCCCTGCATCCCCTGGATAAATCCTACTTGGTCATGGTGTATGATCTTTCTAATGTACTGCTGGATCCGATTTGCTAGAATTTGGTTGAGGATTTTGGCATGCATGTTTATGAAAGTTATTGGCCTGTAATTCTCTTTCATTGTGTTATCTTTGTCTGGTCTTGGTATTAGGGTGATGCTGGTTTCCTAGAAGGAGCTTGGAAGTGTTTCCTCCTCTTGAATTTTCTGGAATATTCTGAGGAGGATAGGTTTTAATTCTCCTTTAAATGTTTGGTAAAACTCTTCTGTGAAGCAGTCTGGCCCTGGGCTTTTGTTTGCTGAAAGCTTTTTGATGACTGCTTCAATTTCTTTCATAGTTATTGGCCTATTGATATTTTTAGAATCTTCCTGATTGAGTTTTGGAAGATTGTCTTTTTCTAGGAATATGTCCATTTCCTCCAGGTTGTCTAGTTTGTTAGAATAGAGTTGTTCATAGTATTTTTAACAATCCCTTGTTTTTCTGTGGGGTCTATTCTTATTTTGACTCTTTCATTTCTGATTTTGTCTATTTGGGTCTTCTCTCCTTGCTTCTTGGTGAGCATGGCTGGAGGTTTATCAATCTTGTTTATCTCAAAGAACCAGCTCTTGGTTTCTCTGATCTTTTGTATTGTTATTTTGCTCTCTATGTCATTCATTTCTGCTCTGATCTTTATTATCTCCTTTCTTCTTCTCACTATGGGGTTTCTCTTGCTCTCTTCCTAGTTCTTTGAATTGTAGAGTTAGATGATGCATTACCATTTTTTCTTGTTTTTTGAGGAAGGCCTGGAGAGCTATAAATTTTCTTCTCAGAACTGCCTTCCTTGTGTCCTTATAGATTTTGGATTGTTGTGTTTTTATTGTCATTAGTTTTCAGGATGTTTTTAATTTCTTCTTTGATCTCTTTGGTAACCCAATCATTGTTTAATAGCATGCTACTCAGCTTCCAAGTGTTTGAATATTTTGGATTGTTTTTATTGTTGTTTATTTCTAATATGTCATTTTGGTCTGATAAAATGATTGATATGATTTCAATCTTCTTGAATTTGGGAGACTTTGCTTGTGTCCAAATATGTGGTCTATTTTTTTAAATGTGCCATGTGCACTTCAGAAAAACGTATATTCATGGTTTTGGTGTGTGAAATGCTCTGAATATGTCAATTAATCCTATCTGATCTAGTGATTCATTTAGGATTGCTGTTTCTTTACTGATTTTTTTTGTCTAGAGGATTTATCCAGTGGTGTATTAAAGTCCCTACTATGAATGTATTGTTGTCTATCTCTCTATTGATATCTTCCAGGAGATTTTTTACGTATTTGAGTACTCCTGCATTGAGGGCATATATATTTATCCTTTTGTTGTATTGATCCCTTTAGTATTGTGAAGTGGCTTTCCTTATATCTTGTTGTGGCCTTCACTTTGAAGTATATTTTTTCATATATAAGTATTGATACTCCAGATTTTTTTTTCATTTCCATTTGCCAGAAAAAATATTTTTCCATCCCTTCGCTTTCAGTCTGTGTGAATCCTTTGTTCTGGGGTAGGTCTCTTGTAGACAGTGTATATATAGGTCATTCTTTTTTATCTTTTCAGCCACTCAATGTCTCTTCATTGGAGAATTTAGTCTGTTTATGTTTAAAGTTATGATTTAAAGGTACTTGTTTGTAGCCATTTTTAATTTTTTGTGCCTGTGTTCCTTCTTACCTTTTTATTTCTGCTGTTTACACCAGTCCCTTTAGTATTTCTTGCATTGCTTGCTTGGTAGTGATAAACTCCCCTAGTTGTTGTTGTTGTTGTTTGTTTGTTTGTTTGTGTTTTTGACTATAAAGTGCCTTATTTCCCCTTTAATTTTGAAATATAGCCTTGCTGGATAGAGTATTATTGGATTCAGTTCCTTGCTTTGCATCACTTTGTAAATTTCCTTCCATTCTTTTCTGGCCTGATGTGTTTCTATTGAGAAACAATTTCATAATCTAATGGGAGATTTTTTGTATGTAACTTTCTGTCTCTCTCTTGCAGCCTTTAAAATTCTCTCTTCACCCTGAACATCTGCCATCATAATTATGATGTGACCTGGTGTGGGTTTTTTTGGGTTCATCTTGTTTGGGACTCTCTGTGCTTATGCAACTTTTTTCTTCCACTCATCAGGGAAGTTTTCTGACATTATTTCTTTAAATAGGTTTTCTAACTCTTATTCCTCTTCCTGTTGTTATGGCACACACATTATTTATTGCTTCATTTCATGTTGTCCCATAGCTCCCTTAGGCTCTCCTGCTATCTTTTAATTTTTTTCTTCAGTTGCAATTCACTTTGGGTGTGTTTTGCTTCCCTGTCTTGGTCGCCTGGAGACTGGAGGGAGGAGCTATCTCTTCAGGACAAAATGGCTGCCTCATTCCCAGGCTCAGGTATGAATTAGCACCAGACTCACTGCCACTTCTGCTAGATCCCCTCCTCTTCCCAGATTTCAAGTCTATACCTTTTCCCGCACCTCATTCATGGGTAATTGTCTGTATCCAAAAGGTGCTATGAACTAGGTTCAGTGAAGAAAAGTATATGCTACAGAGAAGAGAAGGACTGTGCCCCTGTGAGCTCCTCTTCTGCCGGCACTGTGCATTCTAGTCAGCCCTTATGGCTGCTCCCTCTGGGCTCAGCCTTTTGTGACTGTGGACCCAAATCTAGAATCCCCTGCCACCAGCAGTCCTGTGGACCTTCTTTCCACAGTTAGACCTTGTGCCTATCCCCAGGAATGCAACTTCGTACTGGGCGAATTTCCTCTGACCTTCTGGGCTCAGAGGTCTGACAGACTCTCCTACCCTTGATTTTGCCTTTCTCCAGGGGTACTCTGCCCTTCCTGGCTACAAACTGTCTCAACAGTTGAGTCTCCTTTGCCAGTTAGGGTTGGATGTTATTTCAGCTGTTCATTCTATTTGCTCAAGGACAAGGCTTGGGACATGTCTATATATGCCACTGCCATTTTGTGATTTCCTTATTTTTTATTCAGATAATTTATTATTTTGTCAAAAAATGAAAAGTTGTCTGTGAGTGGCCCTGGTCTGCCTGTTAATAACTAAAAATCAACCCACATTTGATTGCTGCCTCTCCTGGGTCTGGGTTCAGGTGGGAGAGTCCAACATGTGTACTGAGAGCAGCTTCCACTTGTATTAAGCATAGGGAAGGTCATCAAGAGGCACTCCAAGATCTGTCTCTGCCTCCAACTGTCCATTAGGCTCAGTCACTGAAAAAGCCTCTGGTAAAATATGAGTTGCATGAGGTCAATTCTCAGTGAGTCACCAGATAGGGATTAATGGTGTTCACCAGGCTGATACAGATTTAAACAAGTGTCATTGCTGAGTCTGACAAAAATATCTGGGTATAACAGGGCTAACTTCCACTTTTGTGGCTCCCATGAACCTTTGCAGTAGGGCAGTGGTTTTACAGAATTTGCAGGGTGCCCCTATTATAATTCATCAGGTTAACACAATAAGATTTGGCCATGTAGTGGGAGGGATCTGCAAAGGAATGGTGGTGAAAGTCATGATGCATGATGCATGATGAAAATGGTGCTTGCCAAAAGCCACAAGAGTCAGTTTCTCCTTGTTCTTTTCTGTTGTCTCCTGAGTCTGGTCAGACTTCTTTCAAGAGCTTTCAAAGGAAGACTGCACAATATACTTAGGCTGGCCTCAGCTAGATGATTCCTTCACAGGGTATGAGCTTATTAGGGCAGGGCCACAGGGAGTCAAGAGTGTGGGACTAGTATATCTTCCTAGGATGATGCCATATGGAGGGAAGTACACAACCCTGAAAATATTGATTCAGTTGATGGTGTGAGAGATGAACTCAGCACAGAGATATTGGCAGCTGTCCTTCCAGGCCTTCCCCAAAACCACACAACCCAGTCTCTCTCTATATGACTCCATTCTGCTGAGATGCCATCCTCTGCTAGAGCACAGGGTGAGCAGCTTTGAAGGAGATTTTTGTTGCTGGCCCTTTTGTTCCTGGGTTTCTAGCAGTCTTCCATCTCATTCTGACAGATGGATTGCTACTAATTTTACAGCAGATGTTATGTGGGCTCCTGTTACCAACTCTGGTTCTCTGGGCTGGGGAGTTCAGTGTGGGGTTAAAACCCCTCACTCTTTAGGGACAATCTTTGTAGTTGAGATATCCTTCCAGATTCGCCACTACCACACTTGGGTGTGGGGCCAATCCTTTTTTAATATCTTTCCCTCCTAACAGTCTTGAGGTAGCTTCCTTTGTATATCCTTTATTATATAGATTTCTGTTATGCTAGTCTTTAGTTGGTTATTTGAGTCAATTATTTATAATTTAATTGTAATTCTTATTTGATCCTGGGAGCTGGTGAATGTAATTTCCACCTACTTTGCTATCATTTTGGATACCTCAGTTTGAACTTCAAGCTGGACACACCCTGGAACCAATCTCCTGCAGTCCATCCCCAGCTGGCAACACCTGGTGTGGTGCTAGGGCTTGGAGGGCATCTGCAGAATGAGCTGGATCTTTCAAGCAGGTGGGTCCCTCAGCCTAGCCTGCAGGAATTTGGCCAAAACTGGCAGTCGGACATCCCTCAAGGGGTCCCAGAGTTTGAGAGGGAATTCTGCAAAGTAGCTGTCTCTCAGCAGCTCCTGTGTTGAGCATCTACCCCTTTGTGGTCAGTGTGTATTATAGCTACCAGCCGGTAGGCTGGTCAAACAGTCATTTAGCCTTTTATATATATAAATTTTTGTCAACTATCCTTGACAATCATCTTTTGACCCCTAAAGACTATGTATGCATAAACTATACTTTAAAAATATTTCACTTTGCCCTAGCTGGTTTCCCTCAGTGAATAGAGTGTTGGCCCTCAAATTGAAGGGTCCTGGGTTTGACTCCAGTCAAGAGCACATACTTGGGTTATAGGCTTGATCCCCAGCCCTGGTTGGGGCACATGTGGGAAGCAAGCAATCGATGTGTCTCTCTCACATCGATGTTTCATTCTCTATATCTCCCCCTCTTTCCCAACCTCTATAAAAATAAACAATCAATAGAAACATATCTTTGGATGAGGATTAACAAAAACAATGATTCGCCTCATTTAGCTATCATAACAATCTTAACACATGTTTTTATTTTTACTGAGCTATTTGGATGTGCATATCTAGAAATTCCTATGCTATACTGCATGTTCTAACAAAATTTTACTACATATTGCTAGATTACTCACTAAAATGGTTGTGATAAATATTTGCATAGTCACCAATGCATGTGAACTTTCCTATTTCCCCTCATACCTCCTGACATTAACTTTTATCTGAAAATTCTGTTTTTTGTTGTTTTTTTTTTTTGTCAGTGTAGTTTTAAATTCATGTCTATATTTTGGAGGTCTTTTAAATTACCTACTAATAAGGAAAAGTATTTGTTTATATTAGTCATCCCATTCATACTTCAGCAACTTGAACATTTATATATTTTGTCCATTTTCCTCTGGGTTGCCTCTCTTATTTTTAATGACTTATTTGAGTTACTTAAATATTCTAGGTATTAATCAAGTTTTGGTTATACACATTGAAAATGTCTTTTCTCCATGATCTGTCTTTTAACTTTGTAGTACATTTTGTGGAGAAAACGTTTTGAATTTTGATGTAATCAGATCTTTCCCCTTTAGGCACTGTTTTTTCTTACCTGCTTAAAAAAGACTTTTGATGCCTGGGTTGTAAAGCTATTCTCTTCACAATAGTATATTTTATATTAAGGTTTTAAACTCATCAAAATATATTTTTGCTTGTAGAGGGAGGTAGGGATATAATTATAATGAGCTAATTTCCCCTATACCTCTGATAAAATGATCCATATTTTCTTTGCTTATGTCTGATCCAACTTCTATTATAGCTTAGTTTTGATATGAGTATGGGTCTATTTTTAAACTCCCCATTTTGTTCCATTGATCAGAATTTAATAACTGGACAAGAAATATATTTTTATGTGTTATGACATGAATCACATCAATGTCTGGTGGAGTATTCTTAACTACATGGTTTTTATTTTTTAGAGTTCAGCTTAAATTTGATTAGAACCACCTTGGTTTAATATAATCCTCAATAGGATTATATATGCTTTCTACCTCTGCACATGTGGAATACTGCCTCCAAATAGCACATGAACTCTGCAAAATTAATTATAAAAGACCCAAATTTCTAGAGAAGAAATGAATTTCTGTGATCAATCAAACTTTCAAATTCTTTAGTGGACTTCCTATAGTGAAGTTTTTGTGAAACTCTTTTCTCATAACTCCTAATTTCATTTATATCTGCACTCACCTACTTATCAAACAATAACTGAGCACTTCTGGGTATATAGTGCAATACAAAGTGTTGTCAATAAATATCTCCAAGTGTCTACTTCCTCACATTTATAGACAAACCAACTCTACTTAACAACTACTGTAAGGGACTTAACAACTACTCAGACAATGAGATGTTGAGGATATGTAACTTGTATGAAAGAACTCTACTTCTATATTTTAGTAAATGATGTTGACACTATCATGGCTTGATATTGTTCTATACGAATCCAATTATTAACAGATATTCTCTGGAGGTCTGGACTTTGGTCTCCATTTTGCCACCAACTAGCAGGTAATTTAAATGTCCTAACTTTCTGTTTTCTCATTTATTAGATTAAGACATTAGACTAGCTGATTTCTACAATCTCTCAGATCTAGCATGATGGATTTAAGATATATTTTTAAAATTACTGAGACTGTTCCAAAAATTTGGGGGTTTGACCTTAAGGTGCAGTGAAGTATTTTATATTTAGGTCAGAGCCACTGAGTACAATTACATGGAGGCAGGAAAGAGAGCATCCTGTTTATTTTAGAGCTGAGGACACTGAAGTTCAGAGAGTTAATATGACTTCTCCTGGGACCCTCAGAGAATTAGTGATAGAACAGGAAGTAGAACTGCCTCTCAGCCCAGGACCTTTGTACTACTGCATCAACTGCCTCTTAATTTTCTCATACTTGTTTCTGATTAAAATTTGCGTTTTTAACATTTAGTATTTGGGTTTAGTTAGGTTTGGGAAAATCATATGAAAGAAAGAAATAAGAATATTTTTCTTCCTCATTTTCATGGGACATCTTTAAGCCTCCCTGGGAAATCTGAAGGTAGATGATAATCCTTTTATGTCAGTCCACCTCTTCTGTTGGGGGTGATAGGACTTTAACTAGAAACCAATGTTTCATCTCATGTTTCAGAACCATATTTCAGAAATGTATCATGTCAACATGTGACTTACAGGTATGGATTCTATACATTATTCTTTAACAGTGGAGGAATACCTACAAATATTCTATTTCATAATATTGTGGACTATGGTCTGACCATGTGGTATTTACATTGTTTAATCACAGTAAAACTTTTCTGAAAAAATTCATACCTTTCTTTGTCTCTAGCTATGTGTAAAGTAGCAGAATTTGGGGAGGCAAACATGTGAGGCAGTTTCTAGGTATTTCAGTGGAAAATGTATTTATAGTCATGTTTATAAAAAATAAAAACTATAGGTTGTATTTCTTATAGTTTTAGTAGTATATATTAAACTTTTTAGTAGTACATATTAAACTCCTATAGTCAAGCTGTGATTATTGAGATTATTTTAGAGGATTAATTTAATATTGAAATTATTTTAGGGGATTAAATTAATTGTTCACATAATGAAATTTTTTAAAAATCACCCTGACAATGGGAATTTTGTTATATTTCTGCTTTATCTCAGCCAAAAGGAGAAGGCCCAGTATAGGATGGAAATTTTCATTTGAAATATGTGGATGTCTGCATGATCCTTGAGGATTCTTCCTCTGGACTAATGTCAGACAGAGGCAGTATATAACCATTTTCCAGGATCAGCTATGTTATAGGCTGAGCAGGCAGTTTTTTAATTAGGTGCACTGAGGGCAGTAGGAGGATCCCTGGCCCCAAACATTTTAACTTTCTGTCTCAGAATAGTACCGTTTATGAACTGTTCCTTTGTGTTACTAATTTTTTATAGAATCTAATAGATCAACATGTATATACATACATAAATTTCACAGAAACTAATAAATTGATATAATATCTCATGCCCTTATCAGAAAAAGGAAAGTTGCATTTTATTAAACATGAGAAATATATATAAAGTATACCTTGATGTTTTAATATATATACATATATATATATATGTATATATATATATATATACATATATATATATATTGTGAAATAATCACTACAATTAAGCTAATTAACATATCCATTACCTCAGTTACCATTTTCATTTCTTTCTTTTTTTAAAACAGTTAATTGCCATGATATTTTGAATTTAATTAAAAAAGGTTCTCCACTTGCATCTATAGATGCTTATGATGTAAAAATGGTTAAGTAACACTTAAAATATAACTTTAGCAATTTCAAGTAGATAAAACAGTATCATTAATTATAGTTGATATGCTGTACAGATTTACAGAACATATTCAACTTGTGTACCTAAAACTTTGTATTCTTTGACCAAAATTGAACTCATGGTTCTATAGTTGGTTTAAGTCTAAAATAACTCCGTCACATACACCAGCACCTGGATGAAAAGCATGCCTTCAGCAACACTTGGTGCATCAGAAGCCTATCTCTGAGAGTTCATGATCAGCTAGACTCTAGCTGCTAGAGAATAATAGAGAATTCTCTTCTAAGAGAATAAGACAGTATTTAAAATACCTTGTAAAATGTATTCATATGTGAACAACAGTCAACTCAACTCAAATGTCTTAATAATAAGGAAAAGTTATTATCTTTCATAAGAAGTTTGGAAGAAGATTATGTCCCTAGGAAGTTAATTCAGTGTCTCAACCAAGGGCCAAGCTTGTTCCCTAGGTTTTCTCTCTGCTATATCAACATACTGCCTTTTGTTTTCAGACTTGCTCCTTTGTAATTGCAAGACAGCTGATGCAACTCAAAGTGTCTCATCCTCATACAACATTGTCTAGAAGCCAGAAGATAAATGGGAAATAATTCCTTTTTATATCCCATCTTATGAGGAAAATATCTCCAGGAAAACTAGCAGAAACTGCATATCTCATGAACTAGAATTACTACTTAGGCTCTTTCTGACCATTCACTGGCAAGGGAAATGATATAACATGGCTCATAGAAACCCATCTCCCCTGGAGCACACAGCCACTCAACACCCAGCTGAACTGGGATCTGAAGCAAGGAATAAATGGAAGGATGACTCTTTAATAGCAACAACACATTTCTAGTGATGGTCTTGAGAATTCCACATTCTGGTCAAGTTTTTCAAATGATTGCATCACTGTCAAGAAGGGTCCATTTTGCTTTAATTTAGGTCACTTAAAGATAGAATAAAGGTTCAGAGATGGGACCTCAAGTGCTGACTCTGCTCTTGTGGTCAGGTCTCCAACCTCTCTAGGTTTTACTTTCGGTTTGTACAAAATAGGGTGCTGGGTACATTACCTATGGCATTCCTTTCAGGACTGTCTTGCCTTTTACTTCTTATTTAAAAAGTCTAGCTGATCAGGAACTCTCAGAGATAGGCTCCTGATGCACCAAATGTTGCTGAAGGCATGTTTTTCATCCAGGTGTTGATGTATGTGATGTTGCTAGTTTTAGAGATCTAAGTTTTCTGGCTCATCCTTCCAAACAGCTTTGCATCACAATTTGATCTTCCTCAGGGAGTCTTATGTGATTAATACTAAAGACATGCTAGTAATTTGTATATGTGTATAATTTAAGAGGAAAAAACCCTTTGTGTGTGTGTGTGTGTGTGTGTGTGTGTGTGTGTGTGTGTGTGTGTGTGTGAATCCTAACCAGAGGATATTTTTCCATTGATTTTTAGAGAGAATAGAAGGGAGCGGGAGAGACATACAGAGAGAAACATCAATGTGAGAGAGACACGTGGCTTCTTTGTCTCCTGTACACACCCTGATCAGGGCCAGGGATCAAGCCTGCAACCTAGATACATGCTCTTGACTGGAATCGAACCTGGGATCCTTCAATCTGTAGGCTGACACTCTATCCACTGAGCCAAACCAGCTAGGGCAGAGAAATCTTACTGAGTTTAGTTTCATAGAGGGAAGGCTTGTTGAAGAAAAAAATGTGCTCAAAATATAGAGAAAGCCTGGAAAATGTGTGTTTGTGTTATTAGAAGAGCAGTAAAAACTATGAAATAAATGTGAATTAAATAATTGGCCTTTGTGTTTTAAAATGTATGATGAATATAATTCTAAGTATTTAAATGTAATTAAGTAGAGATACACTACACAAACTTTTCATCTTCTTTCATCCCTTTTTCCAGGAAAAAAATTTAACTAATAGGAAAAAAAGGAAATTAATTAAAAAATATATAAATGAATTTATCTCCAATAAAAGAAATACACAAGTAGTTACAGAAATGGTTATACTAGTTTTAAATTTTCAGAGTTATGGCACATATTTCAAGACACATTGCTTAATAATGATTATCTTGGGCAAAGCCAGGTTTTCTTCTCACTATCTCTCTCCATGAGGCAAATATCTGGAGATGACATCTTAACTGGTTTCCTTACTTCCTAAAAACAATAAAACACAGAGTTTTACATCCCTTCTATTTTTGGATTCTAAGGAAATGTGTGTTCTTGTATTACATCTGTGGTTTTACTAGAACTACGACATCTCTACATGAATTTCTTTTAAAATTACTATTTGAAAATTAAACTATTAATAAGTATTTGAATACTTAGTAGGATGCAGAGCAAACATCTAGTTGTACACCCATAGTTTCAAACTTCCTATGGCTGCTTAGTATTGTGTAGATCTTTATAAAATATAATAGATTGCAATAACACAGTTAACTTATAAGCTCCACTTATGGAAAGAGTAAATATACAGTGGTACCTCGAGATACGAGTTTAATTCATTCCATAACCTTGAGGCATGGGAAACTATGAGATGCTCGAGTCAAGGTAAACTGGTGGGTCGTGTGCAGCCAGCCAATCTGCACAATTACTCCTATCTCAAATGTTGCTCGTATTTCAAAGTAAAAATCGCTCACTCGACGGCTCCTATCTCAAAAATCTCGTATGTTAGGGCACTCGTATCTCGAGGTACCACTGTAGTTTCAAAGAAAGAGGAGCCTTGTACAAGTTTTTGTGAATATATGGAATTATAATTATTTAAGCCTACCCATTAGAGTATTGACTCAAGTTTTGGGGAGAAATTGAACCATTTGGAACCATTCAATTCCAGGTAAGAAGAAAATGTCACTGTTATACTATGGGTAGAAGTCTGCCCCACGCAACTGCCAATTCTTTGGCCCCTCTAGATTTCAGATGACTGTCATGGATACTCAGATGAACCATTGATATCTTTAGAGTTGAAGTAGATGTTATATGTAGCAGAACTTAAAACCACGTCAATACTATGACTTGAATACAAGCAATAAATATTGCCTTTATGTTTTGCTAAAATTTTATATGTTGTTATTATATATAGACTAGAGGCCTGATGCATGAAATTTGTACAAGAGTAGGCTTTTCTTCCCTCGGCTTCTGGCATCAGCTTCCTTCTAGCAACCAGGACTAGGGCTTCCTTCTCAGTCCTGGCTTCATTCGGAAGGACATCCAGTCTAATTAGCATATTATGCTTTTATTATTATAGATTGCTATGGGACAGGGTTAAAAATCCAATGACAATCATTCTAAACTAATAGCTAGAAAATACTCAAAAATTGATATGGGGTTATATTACTCTTGGTCAATAAATAACTAATAATTTTTTAGTTGGCAAAAATAAAAAAACAATGAAGATGCTATTATTAACTAATAATTATATTGTTACAATAAACTGTAATTTTAATTTGAAAATTGTTTCTCACTCTTTTTAAGTTGCTTTATAATTTGCTAAAGCAGATAGTTAAAAAAATAAAAGACAATAAAATCATTACTTTTCTACATGACTTATAATTTCTCCTGAAATAGTGCCTATTTTGATGTCATGAATATACTAAATTAAAAAAAAATAAAACAAATATTTTTAGAGTCTATGAACCAGTCACTTTCAATGCATCCTGTGGGGTGTGTAGCATTATCCTCATTTTTTAAATATAAAGTTCGGTGAGGAAAATTGTTTGTTCAAATTCTAACCTCTAAGAAGTGGGAGTTCTAGGGTTTGAACCCACATTTGTGTAACTCTGACATGCCATTCAGACAGAACATGAGAAATATTCCTTTGTCACCAACACTCTGGGAGAAGTTCAACTACTTAATTACAACATAACCTACTTTGGTGCATTACTTTTCTTCCAGGAATCTCAAATTACAGATGAACTATCTGGTGTGATTGTTACTATCTCATGCTTATTAAATAGAATTATACAGTCTTTGGGTCAGTTAGGAGAGGAACAATGCAGAGCTAAGGCACATTCCCAAAAGTATTAACATTTTCAGAAACATGTTGAAAAGAAGAGTATTCAGCACCATCTACTTCCCAGCAGTTAAGGATCAATTTCTAGGTCTAACAATAACCCCTTTCAGACTTTTGAAGCTGTGGTCTCTTCCAAAATGTGAAACATTACACAGTGTAGTGAGATATAGTTACTCTTTCTTTATAGGCTGTGAAAGTTTCTTTTCAAAGCATTATATATTGGAGGGCAATACCCAAATGTCTAATTTTAACACACAGTAAAGTTTGGAAAGAAATGACACAATGTTTGCAGTGTGTACATTAGACCACAAACAATAGAAATTTATAATAAGGTGGGGAGAAGATGTGCCAATGTCTTATCAGTGTTTATAGGAATCAGGTACACTGTAAACAAATTCAGTAATCTCATACTTTCATTCTTCATCTTTGAACAGATTAATAATCTATTCTAGCCATTACTATGTGTTTGTGTGTATGTATGTATGTATGTATATGTGTGTGTCTGTTTATGAAGGTCTGTGTTTCATCGGAGTGTGGCTTTGTGTATTTGTGCACTTGTGTGTATTTGAGTAGGAGTGTGTGTAGTAGTTTATGTCTGTGTGCAGGCATGTGTTTCTGTGTATTTTGGGATTGTGTGGGTTTGTTTTTGTGTGGTATGTGTAGGTTTGTATGAGCATGTGTGTGTATGCATGTTGTAGGAGTATGTTTATGTGTATCTATATGTGTGTATATGTGTACTCACCTGCTTTGCTTTATTTAAACACCCTTTGTTGTTGTTGTTTGAATTTTAGTTTTTAGATACCTTTGAATTCAAATGATCTAACAGATCTTTTCCTAGACTTAATTGTTTGTTTGTTTATTTTATATTATTTTATTCATATTTTTATTAATATATTACATGTGTACATATCTTCTCATTGCCCCCCTTCCATTCCCCAGTGTATTGTGTCCACTGGTTATTCTTATATGCATTCTTATATACAAGTCCTTCGGTTTATCTCTTACCTAACCCACCTCTCCCTAACCTTCCCACTGTAATTTAACAGTCTGTTTAATGCTTTACTGCCTCTGCATCTATCTTATTGTTCATCAGTTTATAATGTTTTTTCTTAATTTTTTTATTGTGTTACATGTATACATATCTTCCCATTGCCTCCCACCTCCCAGGCATACCCCACTCCCCAGAGTCTTGTGTTCATTGGTTATACTTATATGCACGCATACAAGTCTTTTGGATGATCTCTTACCTACCCCACGTCTCCTTCAATTTCCTGCTATAATTTGACAGTCTGTTTGATACTTTACTGCCTCTGTATCAATCCTTCTGTTCAGCAGTTTATAATGTTCTTTATTATCCACAAATGAGTGATATCATGTGGTGCTTCTCCTTCATTGACTGGCTTATTTGACTTAGCATAAGGCTCTCCAGTTCCATCCAGGTTGCTGCAAATGATAAGAATTCCTTCTTTTTAAAGGCAGCATAGAATTCTATTGTGTAGATGTACCATAGATTTCTGATCCACTCATCTAATGATGGGCACCTAGGCTGTTTCCAAATTGTAGCTACTGTAAATTATGCTGCTATGAACACAGGGGTGCATAAACCCTTTCTGATTGATTTTTCTAATTACTTAGGATATATTCCTAAGAGTGGGATTGCTGGGTCAAATGGGAGTTCCATTTTTAGCTTTTTGAGGAAACTCCATACTGTTTTCCACAATGGCTGCACCAGTCTGCATTCCCACCAACGGTGCGCAAGGGTTCCTTTTTCTCCACATCCTCGCCAACACTTGTTGTTTGTCGATTTGTTGATGATTGCCATTCTGACAGGTATGAGATGATATCACAATGTCGTTTTGATTTGCATCTCTTGGATAATTAGTGACATTGAACATGTTTTCATGTGTCTCTTGGCCTTCTTTCTATCATCTTTCAAAAAGGTTCTATTTAAGTCTGTTGCCCATTTTTTAATTGGATCATTTATCTTCCTTTTATTAAGTTGTCTAAGTTGGTTGTAGATGTTGGAGATTAAACCTTTATCAGTGGTAACATTGCAAATATGTTCTCCCATACAGTGGTCTTTCTTGTTGTTTTGTTAATGGTTTCTTTTGCTGTGAACAAGCTTTTTATTTTGATGTAGTTCCATTTGTTTATTTTTTCTTTAGCTTACATTGCCCTTGGAGCAGTATCAGTGAAGAAGTTGTTTCAGCATATGTCTGAGGTTGTGCTGCCTGTGGATTCCTCTAGAATTTTTATGGTTTCCCATTTTTTTATGTTTAAGTGCTGTATCCATTTTGAGTTTATTTTGGTGTATGGTGTAAATTAGTGGTCTAGTTTCATTTTTTTGCATGTATCTGTCCAATTTACCCAATACCGTTTATTGAAGTGGCTGTCTTGGCTCCATTGTATATTCATGCTTCCTTTGTCAAATATTGGTTGAGCATAGTGGTTTGGGTGGATATCTGGGCTCTCTATTCTATTCCATTGGTCTATATGTCTGTTCCTGTGCCAGTATCAGGCTGTTTTTAGAAGAGTTGCTTTGTAATATAGCTTGAAATCTGGTATTGAGATCCTGCGTACTTTATTCTTCTTTCTCAGGATTGCTGTGGCTTTTCATGGTCTTTTTTGTTCCAGATGAATCTTTGAAGAGTTCTTCCAAGGTCTGTGAAATATGTTGTTGGTATTTTAATGGGTAGTGAATTGAATCTCTTGATTGCTTTAGGTATATGGACATTTTAATGATGTTGATTCTCCCAATCCATGAGCGTGGTATTCTCTTCATTCTGTTTACATATTCCTCCATCTCTTTTTTTCTGTAGTTTTTTGTATATAGGTCTTTTACCTCCTTAGTTACATTTATTCCTAAGTATCTTAATTTTTTTGTTGCGATGGTAAATGGGATTGCTTTTTTAGTCTCTCTTTCTGTAATTTCACTATTAGTGTATAGAAATGCCACAGATTTCTTGGCATTAATTTTGTATCCTGCTACATTGCCAAATTCATTTATTAGGTTAATTAGTTTTTGAAGGGAGTTCTTTGGGTTTTTTGTGTACAGTATCATGTCATCTGCAAATAAGGACAGCTTTATTTCTTCTTTTCCAATTTGGATGCCTTTTATTTCTTCTTGTTGTCTAATTGCAATGGCCAATACTTCCAGTGTTATGTTCAACATGAGAGGTGAGAGTGAGCATCCCTGTCTTGTTCCTGTTCTTAGGGAAAATGGTTTTAGTTTTTGCCCATTGAATATTATGTTAACTGTGGGTTTATCATATATGGCTTTTATGATGTTGAGGTATGCTCCTTCTATTTCCACTTTGCTGAGACTTTTTATCAAGAAAGGGTATTGGATTTTGTCAAATGCTTTTTCTGCATCAATTGATATGACTGTGATTTTTATCTCTCAATTTGTTTATGTGATGTATCACGTTTATTGATTAACAGATATTGCACCATCCCTGCATTCCTGAAATGAATCCTACTTGGTCATGGTGTATGACCTTTCTGATGTACTGTTGGATCCGATTTGCTAGAATTTGGTTGAGGATTTTAACATCTATGTTCATGAGAGATATTGGCCTATAATTATCTTTCCTTGTGTCATCTTTATCTAGTTTTGGTATTAGGGTGATGCTGGCTTCATAGAATGTGTTTGGAAGTGTTCCTTCTTCTTGAATATTTTTGAATATCTGAGGAGGATTGGTTGTAATTCTTCCTTGAATGTTTGGTAAAACTCTCCTGTGTAGCCATCTGGTCCTAGTCTTTTGTTTGCTGGAAGCTTTTTGATGAATACTTCAATTTCTTTCATAGTTATTGGACTATTGAGCTGTTTAGATTCTTCCTCTTTGAGTTTTGGAAGGTTATATTTTTCTAGGAATATGTCCATTTCTTGCAGGTTGTCAAATTTGTTGGAACAGGGTTGTTCATAGTACTTTTTAACAATCCTTAGTATTTTGGCAGGGTCTGTTGTTATTTCTCCTCTTTCATTTCTGATTTTGTTCTAATGGGTCTTCTCTATTTGCTTCTCGGTGAGACTGGCTAGAGGTCCATCAATCTTTCAAAGAACCAGTTCTTGCTTTAACTGATCTTTCAAATTGTTTCTTTGGTCTCCATGTTGTTTATTTCTGCTCTGACCTTTACTATTTCCTTTCTTCTGCATACATTAGGCTTTTCTTGTTTGTCTCTTTCTAACTCTTTGAGTTGTAGGGTTAGGAAATTTATTACCATTCTTTCCTGTTTTTTTGCAGTAGGCTTGTAGGGCTATGAACTTCCCTCTCAAGACTGCTTTCATTGTGGCCCATCATTTTTGTATTGTTGTGTTGTCATTATCATTTGTTGCCATGATGTTTTTTATTTCTTTCTTGATCTCTCTGGTTACCCAGTCATTGTTTAATAGCATGCTGTTTAGTCTCCATGTGTTTGATTTCTTTGTATTGTTTTTATTGTAGTTGATTTCCAGTTTTATACCACTGTGATGAGAAAATGCTTGATATGATTTCTGTCTTCTTGAATTTGATGATACTTTGCCTATGACCCAACATATGTTCTATCTTTGAAAATGACCCATGTACACTGGAGAAGAATGTATATTCTGTAGCTTTGGAGGAAATGTTCAGATGTCAATTAATTCCATCTGTTTTAGTGCGTCATTTAAGATTGATGTTTCTTTGTATATTTTTTGTTTATAGGATTTGTCCAGTGGTGAAAATGGGGTATTAAATGGGGTATTAAAGTCTCCTACTATGATTGTATTACTGTCAATCTCTCCCTTGATATCCTCTAGTAGTTTTATTTTATGCATTTAGGTGCTCCTGTATTGGGTGCGTATATGTTTACCAGAATCATTTCTTGTTGTTGGATTGTTTCCTTTAGTAGTATTATGAAGTGGCCTTCTTTATCTCTTGTTATGTCCTTCACTTTGAGATCTAATTTGTCAGATATAAGTATTGCAATCGAAGCTTTTTTTTTTTCATTTCCATTTGCCTGAAATACCATCTTAAATTCCTGTGTGCATCTATTTTTCTGAGGTGGGTTTCTTGTAGACAGCAAATATATGGATCATGTTTTCTTATTCAATCGGTTACCCTATGTCTTATGATTCAACCATTAAATCCATTTACACTTAAAGTTATTATTGATAGGTACTTATCTGTTGCCATTTTCAGTCTTTTCCTTCAAGTTCTTTCTTTGCTTCCTATTTCTTTTTTTTTTTTTTTTACAGCAGACCCTTTAACATTTCTTGCATTTCTGGTTTGGTGGTAATATATTCCCTTAGTCCTTTTTTGACTGTGAAGCTTTTGATTTCACCTTCAATTCTGATTGAGAGTTTTGCAGGGTACAGTATTATTGGATTCAGACCCTTCCTTTGCATGACTTTGTATATTTCATTCCATTCCCTTCTGCCTTGATGAGTTTCTGTTGAGAAATCAGTAACTAGTCTTATGGGGGTTCCTTTGTAGGTAACTTTCTGCTTTTCTCTGGCAGCTTTTAAGGTTCTTCCTATATAGTTGGTGTTTGCTAATTTAATTATAATGTGCCTCAGTGTCGGTTTTTTATGGTTCATTTTGCTAGGGACTCTGTAAGCTCCTTGAATTTGTGTGGGGTTTTTCTTTCCTATATTGAGGAATTTTTTTGTCATTATTTCTTCAAACATGTTTTCTATTCTTTGCTCAGTTTTCAGTCTTTCTGGAACTCCAGTTATTCAGATCTTGTGTTTTTTTTTTTTTGTGTGTGTGTGTGTTATCCCAAAGTTCCCTTAGGTTCTCCTCTTGCTTTTTAATTTATTTTTCTAGAAGCTGCTATACTTGGGTATTTTTTCCTACCGTGTCTTCTAGCTCACTGATGCAGTCCTCTGCTTCTTCTAGTCTACTTTTGATACTTTCTATTGAGTTCTTTATAGCAGTGATGTCATTTTTTATTTTTTCTTGATCATTCTGCATTTCTTCTTGCTTCTTCTTGATTTCCTCTAGGGTCTTCTTCATTTCCTCTTGGCTCTTAGTCACATTGTCAATTTTGTCTTCCACTCTTTTCAGCCACCTTATGACCATTTTTCTGAACTCTCTCTCTGGCAGGTCTATTTCTTCTTCTGTTTTGTTTACTTCCTTTTGTGGTGATACCTGCTTTTCTGTCATATGCGGGCTGTTTCTTTGTCTACCCATGATCTTTCTTCTTCGGGTGTCTGGTTATGTAGTTCTCTCTCCTACGTTGATTTCTTGGCATTAATTTTGTATCCTGCCACATTGCCAACTTTTTTTTTAAGTCCAGTAGTTTTTTGATGGAGTCTTTTGTGTTTTTTTTATGTATAATATCATTTCATCAGCAAAAAAAAGGACAGCTTTACTTATTCTTTTCCAATTTGGATGCCTTTTATTTCTTCTTCTTGGCTAATACTTCCAGTACTATGTCGAACAGGAGTGGTGAGAGTGGGCATCCCTGACTTGTTCCTGTTCTTAGAAAAAATGGCTTTAGTTTTGGCCCACTGAGTATAATGTTAACTGGGGTTTATCATATATGGCTTTTATGATATTGAAGTCTGAGCTTTTTATTCCTTCCTTATTGAGAGTTTTTAATCAAGAAATATTGTTGGATTTTGTCAAATGCTTTTTCTGGATCAATTGATATGACTATGTGATTTTTATGTCTCAATTTCTTTATATGATGTATCCCATTTATTGATTTTCAGATTCTGTACCATCTTTCCATACCTAGGATAAATCGTACTTTGTCATGGTATATGATCTTTCTGATGTACTGCTGGATCCTATTTGTTACAATTTTGTTGAGGATTTTTGCATCTATATTCATGAGGGATATTGGCCTGTAATTCTCTTTCATTGTGTTATCTTTAACTGGTATTGATATTAGGGTGATGCTGGCTTCCTAGAAGAAGCTTGGAAATGTTCCTTCCTCTTGAATTTTTTAGAATAGTCTGAGGAGGATAGGTTTTAATTCTTCCTTGAATGTTTGCTAAAACTCCCCTGAGTAACCATCTGTCCCCCAGCTTTTGTTTGCTGGAAGCTTTTGATGCCTGATTCCATTTCTTCCATAGTTATTGACCTTTTGAGATGTTTAGATTCTTCCTGATTGAGTTTTGGAAGGTTATATTTTTCTCAGAATATGTCTATTTCCTCTAGGCTATCCAGTTTGTTGGATTAGAGTTGTTCAAAGTATTTTTAAGCAATCCTGTGTATTTTGGTGTTGTTTATTGTTATTTCACATCTTTCATTTTGTATTTTGTTTATTTAAATCCTCTCTCTTTGCTTCATGGTGTACCTAGGTAGTGGTTCATCAATCTTGTTTATCCTTTTAAAGAACCAATTCTTGGGTTTGTTAATCTTTGGTGTAGTATCTGTGTACGCCATTTATCTCCACTCTAATATTTAGTATTCCCTACCTTCTGCTTACAGTGGGATTTCTTTGTTGGCATTTTTCTAGGTCTTTGAGCTGCAGGGTTTGGTAACTTTACTACCATTATTTCTTATTTTATTTTGTTGTTGTTGTTTTGTTTTGTTTTGTTGTTGTTTTGTTTTGTTTTTTAGTAGGCTTGAACTAACCTCTCAGACTGCTTTCACTGAGTCCCATAGACTTTGGATTTTTGTGTTTTCATTGTCATTTGTTGCCATGACGTTGTTTTTATTTCTTGCTTTATTCCTCTGGTTACCCAGTCATTGTTTAATAGCATACTGTTTAGTCTCCATGTGTTTCATTTCTTTGGATTGTTTTTATTGTAGTTGATTTCCAGTTTTATGCCACTGTGATCTAAGAAGATGCTTGATATAATTTCTATTTTCTTGAATTTAAAGAGACTTTTCCTATGACCCAACATATGGTCTGTCTTTGAAAATGACCCATGTGCACTGGAGAAGAATGTATATTCTGTGGCTTTGGGGTAAAATGTTCTGAAGATGTCAATTAATTCCATCTGATCTACTGAATGATTTAGGATTAATATTTCTTTGTAGATTTTTTGATTAGAGGATTTGTTCAATGTTGATAGTGGGGTATTAAAGTCTCCTACTATTATTGTTTTGCTGTCAATCTCACCCTTGATATTCTCCAGGAGTTTTTTATGCAGTATTGGGGTGCTCCTTTATTGGGTGCATATATGTTTACCAGAGTTATTTCTTCTTGTTGAATTGTTTCCTTTAGTATGTGAAGTGGCCTTCCTTATCTCTTTTTATGTCCTTCATTTTGAGATATAATTTGTCAGATATAAGTATTGCAACCCCAGCTTTTTCTTTCGTTTCCATTTGCTTGAAAGGCCATTTTCCAGAGGTCGGCGAAATGGCGGCAGAATAGACGGACATGTCTAGAGCTTTGTCGCTGGGAAGAGGGAGAGAGAGTAGCTGAGAGTTTCACGGGGAGTGTTTGTTGGCATGTTACGAGTCAGTTATCCTCCAGGAGAAGGTGGGGAACTGCTGGACGGGGCTCTCCTGCCCAGGCAGCCCCACTGCGTTGGGGTTTTCGCCAGCGCGAATGCGGAGACCACGATATCTTGCAGGGGAGTTGGATGTCTGTGGCGGTCTGAAGGCTGCGGCTGAAGCACCCACCGAACAGTTGGGGACCCAGACCACCACTTTCCAAATGGCGCAGACACATGGGAGGCAGATTCAGAGGTCCACACAGCACACAGAAAGGTCATATTTCGCCTGGGATAAGGTGAGGTCTCCTGTCCTGCAGAAGAGAGACACTCACACATTGGGAGCTGGGTTGTGGAAAAGCTGTCTCTGGAGAGGTCCACGGAGGTGGGGAAGGTCGTGATCCCTAAGTATTGAGGCAAACTCTCTGAGCTGTTGACAGAGAGGAGCTCTGGAAAATGACTCGTTTTTATCTGGGGCAGAGGGACAGCCTGGGAGTTATTACAGTGTCCCGGCTGCAAAATCCCCACAATCCGGCTTTGAGAACTATAGAGTAGCAGGATCTGAGCAGAGCCTAGAGAGGTCCTGTGCTTTGTTGCAGAGATCAGTTCTGAAACACTGCCACCCAGTGGATGATGCACAAATTGACTCTAGCATAAAAAGATTAAAACACCAACAGTGGAATACAAGGAACTGCAAAACCTTCCCTACTGGGAAACAGGAGTTCCAAGCAGAATAATAGTGGAAGTGAATGACCATTTTATTTTTATTTTTTTCATTTTTACATATTTTAATTAAAAGACTATTTTTTTCTTGCTGCCTCAATTGATTTTACCTTTTTAATTATTACATTTTGTTTTCAACTAATATTATTACTACTAGTATATTACGTTTTTGGAGAAAACAAGTGACATTTTGTTTTCTCTTTATTTTACTTCGGGATTAGAGTTCTACATTCTATTTTCATCTTTCCTTTAGCATAATTTTACTCCAACTCAACTTTACCTATATGCCAACACTTTCCTCCTAACTCTCCTCGTTTTGTGGTATTGTTTCTCTTTCCCTTTTCCAACTTTAGATTCTCCCTATTCTTTCCCTTTACCTGGTTAAAATTTCACCCCACTTATATATATAATTTCAAATCCCCTACTCCAAGTCCATACAAACCTCTATCTTCTTGTCTTCACTAGCCAAAAAGTTGTTTTTTCACTATGTCCTTTTGTTGCTATTTGCCTGAACAGTGATTATATCAATTTTTTGAACTTTTTTGTGAGATTGTTTTATCTTATTCTACCTGTTTTATTTTGCATTTTGCTTGCTTTGTTTTTTACCTCTTTTCCCTCACGTCCCTTGATACCAGTTGTTATTTGCAGTTTTTATTAATCTCTAGATACAGGTTCCTGGCCTTTATTGGGATTTGTGACTGTTCTATTGGAGTTTTCTCCTGACATCTATATTTTGCTCCCTTTTTCTCTCTTATCCACTTTCTTTTCTCTCTGATTTTGTTGCTCTTTCTCTTTTTTCTTCTTCTCCTTTTTTTATTTTATTTTATTTTTTGTTCATTTATTTACATATTTTTTTCTCCCTCTCTCAATTAGATTTTGGCACTACTTTCCTTTCTTTTGCCCTCATTTTCCTCTTCTTCTTTCTCTACTTACCCCTAATTTGTCTTTCATTGGTGGTCACCTTATTGGTGATTATTAACATAGTGAATACATTTCTGCTCAGTGCCTTGTGTGCTGTACTGGGTCATGTTGTGGTTAGTGCCCTTGAATCAATGTAGGAGAGAGAACTACATAACCAGACACCCTGAGAAGAAAAACCATGGGCAGAAGAAGAAACAGCCTGCATATGACAGATAGGCAGGTATTGAAAGGGAATTCTTTCCAGCTTCCTCCATCTTAGGTGATTACGCCCTTAACGAGACAAAGAGACTTGCCAATTACCCAACCCACCATTAGGTAATCCAGCAAGAATGTGCCGGGAGATAACCTAATAAGGCAAAACACCTGCGTAAGCAGACCTTGGCCCCTACCTGGCCTATCAGGATGGGCCAACTCCCCTACCT
>PVJN01005629.1:0-20804 GCA_004026805.1 Lasiurus borealis | reverse complement strand
TCAGCATGCTGGTCTGAATAAACCCCTTTATTTTTACATGAGATCGTCTCTTGGTGCTCTGTAAGTGCGGCTTGCGTTCCGGGCTTAACATTATAACCAGAAAAGGAAGTAAACAAAATAGAAGCAGAAATAAGCCTGCCTGAGAAAGAGTTCAGAGAAATGATCATAAGGTGGATGAAAAGAATGGAAGACAAATTCAACATTATGAGGAAGAGACAAGAGGAAATGAAGAAGTAAGAAGAAATGCACAAAGAAATAAAAAATGACATCACTGCTTTAAAGAACTCAATAGAAAGCATCAAAAGTAGACTAGAAGAAACAGATGACCGCATCAGTGAGCTAGAAGACACGGTAGGAAAAAATACCAAGTACAGCAGCTTCTAGAAAAAAAAAAATTAAAAAGCAAGAGGAGAGCCTAAGGGAAATTTTGGATAACACAAAAAAACAACAATCATATAATTTGGTTTCCAGAAAGAGTGGAAACTGAAGAAGGATTAGAGAACCTGTTTGAAGAAATAATGACAGAAAATTTCCCCAATATAGGAAAGAAAAACCCCACACAAATCCAAGAAGCTCACAGCGTCCCAAGCAAAATGAACCCCACACAACCAACACCAAGGCACATTATAATTAAATTGGCAAACAGCAACGACAAAGCAAGAATCGTAAAAGCAGACATAGAGAAACATAAAGTTACCTACAAAGGAACCCCCATAAGACTAGCTACTGATTTTTCAACAGAAACTCATCAGGCCGAAGAGAATGGAATGAAATATACAAAGTCATGCAAAGGAAGGGTCTGAATCTAAGAATACTGTACCTGCAAGGCCTTCAATCAAAATTGAAGGTGAAATCAGAAGCTTCACAGACAAAAAAGGACTAAGGGAATGTATTACGACCAAACCAGCAATGCAAGAAATGTTAAAGGGTCTGCTGTAATAAAAAGAAATAGGAAGCGAAGAGGGAAATCTGGGCTAAAGACTAAAAATGGCAACAGATGAATACCTATCAATAATAACTTTAAATGTAAATGGATTAAATGTTCCAATCAAAAGACATAGGGTAACAGATTGATTAAGAAAACATGATCCACATATCTGCTCTCTGCAAGAAAGCCACCTCAGAAAAAGAAATGCACACAGATTGAGGGTGAAGGGATGGAAGATGGTATTTCAGGCAAATGGAAATGAAAAAAAAAAAAAGCTGTGGTTGAAATACTTATATCTGACAAATTAGATCTCAAAGTGAAGGACATAACAAGAGATAAAGAAGGCCATTTCATAATACTAAAGCGAACAATGCAACAAGAAGAAATAACTCTGGTAAACATATACGCACCCAATATAGGAGCACCTAAACACATAAAAACTCCTGGAGGGTATTAAAGGAGAGATTGACAACAATACAATAGTCTCCATAGTAGGAGACTTTAATATCCCACTGTCACCACTGGACAAATCCTCTAAACAAAAAATCAGCAAAGAAACATCAATCCTAAATGACTCACTAGAGCAGATGAAATTAATAGACATCTTCAGAACATTTCACCTAAAAGCCACAGAATATACATTCTTCTCTAGTGCACATGGGTCATTTTCAAAGATAGATCATATGTTTGGTCATAAGAAAAGTCTCTTCAAATTCAAGAAGATTGAAATAATATCAAGCATTTTCTCAGACCACATTGGCATAACACTGGAAATCAACTATAATAAAAACAATAGAAAGAAATCAAACACATGGCGAGTAAACAGCATGCTATTAAACAACGACTGGGTAACCAGAGAGATCAAGGAAGAAATAAAAAATATCATGGCAACAGATGACAATGACAGCACAACAATACAAAATATATGGGACACAGTGAAGCAGTCTTGAGAGGGAAGTTCATAGCCCTACAAGCCTACTGCAAAAAAACAGGAAAGAATGGTAATAAATTACCTAACTCTACAACTCAAAGAGCTAGAACAAGAGCAACAAGAAAAGCCCAGTGTATGCAAAAGGAAGGAAATAGTGAAGATCAGAGCGGAGATAAACAACTTGGAGACCAAAGAAACAATTCAAAAGATCAACAAAACCAAGAGCTGGTTCTTTGAAAGGATAAACAAGATAGATGGACCTCTAGACAGGCTTACAAATAAGCAAAGAGAGAAGATCCAAAAAAACAAAATCAGAAATGAAAGAGGAGAAATAACAACAGACTCTACCAAAATACAAACCATTGTTAAAAAATACTATGAACAACTCTATTCCAACAAAGTGGACAACCTGCAAGAAATGGACATTTTCCTAGAAAAATATAACCTTCCAAAATTCAACATGAAGAATCTAAACATCTCAATAGTCCAATAACTATGGAAGAAATTGAAGCAGTCATCAAAAAGCTTCCAGCAAATAAAAGCCCGGGACCAGATGGCTACACAAGAGAGTTTTACCAAACATTCAAGGAAGAATTAAAACCTATCCTCCTCAGACTATTCAAAAACATTCATGAAAAAGGAACACTTCCAAACACCTTCTATGAAGCCAGATAAAGACAAAACCACATAAAGACAACACAATGAAAGAGAATTATATGCCAATATCTCTCATGAACATAGATGCCAAAATGCTCAACAAAATTCTACCTAATCCAATCCAGCAGTACATCAGAAAGATCATACACCATGAACAAGTAGGATTCATCCTAGGAATGCAGTGATGGTACAATATCTGCAAATCAATAAACGTGATACATCACATAAACAAATTGAGGTAAAAATCACATAGTCATATCAATTGATGCAGAAAAAGCATTTGACAAAATCCAACACCCTTTCTTGATAAAAACTCTCAGCAAAGTGGGAATAGAAGGAGCCTCCTTCAACATATATGATAAACCCACAGCTAACATGATACTCAATGGGCAAAAAATAACACCATTTCCCCTAAGAACAGGAACAAGACAGGGATGCCTATTCTCACATCTCCTGTTCAACAGAGTACTGGAAGTATTAGCCATTGCAATTAGACAGGAAGAAGAAATAAAAGGCATCCAAATTGGAAAAGAAGAAGTAAAGCTGTCATTATTTGCAGATGACATGATACTGTAGATGAAAAACCCAAAGGACTCCATCCCATAACTAATTGACATAATAAATGAGTTAGGCAATATAACAGGATACAAAATTATTGCTAAGAAATCTGTGGCATTTCTATACACTAATAGTGAACTTAAAGAAAGAGAGACTAAAAAAGCAATCCCATTTACCATTGCACCAAAAAAAATTAACATACCTAGGAATAAACGTAACTAAGGAGGTAAAAGACCTATATGCAGAAAACTACAGGACACTGAAAAAAGAGATAGAGGAAGATGTTAACACATGGAATAGCATACTATGCTTATGGATTGGGAGAATCAACATCATTAAAATGTGCATACTACCCAAAGCAATCTATAGATTCAATGCACTACCGATTAAAATACCAACAACATATTTCACAGACCTAGAAAGAATTGTTCATAGATTCATCTAGAACAAAAAAAGACCTTGAATAGCTACAGCAATTCTGAGAAAGAAGAATAAAGTAGGTGGGATTTCAATACCAGATTTCAAGCTCTATTACAAAGCAACGGTTCTCAAAACAGCCTGATATTGGCACAAGAACTGGCATATAGACCAATGGAATAGAATATAGAACCCAGATAGCCACTCAAACCACTATGGTCAACTAATATTTGACAAAGGTCGCATGAACGTACAATGGAGCCAAGATAGCCTCTTCAACTAATGGTGTTGGGAAAATTGGACAGATACATGCAAAAAAAAAAAAATGAAACTGGACCACCAACTTACACCAAATACAAAAATAAACTCAAAATGGATACAGGACTTAAACATTGGAAGGGAAACCATGAAAATACTAGAAAAATGAAGAGGCAGCACAATCTCAGACATAGGCCAAAAGAACTTCTGCACTGATACTGCTCCAAAGGCAATGGAAGCTAAAGAAAAAATAAACAAATGGGACTACATCAAAATAAAAAGCTTTTGCACAGCAAAAGTTACCATCAATAAAACACAAGAAAGCCCACTGTATGGGAGAATATATTTTCAAATGTTATCACGGATAAAGATTTAATCTCCCAAATATACAGCCAACTTAGACAACTTAATAAAAGGAAGATAAACGATCCAATAAAAAAAATGGGCAAATGACCTAAATAGAACCTTTTGAAAGACGACAGAAGGAAGGCCAAGAGACACATGAAAACATGTTCAAAGTCACTAATCATCCGAGAGATGCAAATCAAAACGACAATGCAGTACCATCTCATACCTGTCAGAATGGCAATCATCAACAAATCAATAAACTACAAGTATTGGCGAGGATGTGGAGAAAAAGGAACCCTTGTGCACTGTTGGTGGGAATGCAGACTGGTGCAGCCACTGTGGAGAACAGTATGGAGTTTCCTCGAAAAACTAAAAATGAATCTCCCATTTGACCCTGTAATCCCATTCTTAGGAATTTATACTAAGAAATCACAAACACCAATCAGAAAGGATTTATGCACCCCTATGTTCATAGCAGCACAACTTACAATAGCTACAATTTGGAAACAACCTAGGTGCGCATCAGCAAATGAGTGGATCAGAAAACGGTGGTACATCTACACAATGGAATTCTATGCTGCCATTAAAAAGAAGGAATTCTTACCATTTGCAGGAACCTGATGGAACTGGAGAACCTTATGCTTAGTGAAATAAGCCAATCAATGAAGGAAAAGCATCACATGATCTCACTCATTTGTGGATAATAAAGAACATTATAAACTGATGAACAAAAGGATAGATGCAGAGGCAGTAAAGCATCAGATTGTGAAATTACAGCCAGAAGATTCAAGTTAGGTGAGGTAGATAAGATATCAATCAAAGGAATTGTATGCATGCATATAAGCATAACCAATGAACATAGACACTTCCTCTGCCTGGGAGGGAGAGGGGCAATGGGGAGATATGTATAAAAAATTAATTTAAAAAAGTTTGAGCTTAAAAAAATTGAATAATTGCATGTGTTTTAAAACATCTGTAGATGGTTCTGAAGGTCTAACACTTGCATTTGGAATAAAATAAGACTCTTTCGCCAAAAAAAATAAAATAAATAAATTTAAAAAGCAAGAGAAGGGCCTAAGAGAGCTTTGGAAAACACAAAAATGGAACAAGATTTGCATAATAGGGGTACCAGAAGGAGAGAAAAGAAGCAAGTAATATAAAACCTGATTGAAGAAATAATGACAGGAGAAACCAAGATAGCGGCATAGGTGTACACCTAAACTGCTGCCTTGCACAACAATATCAAAACTAAAACTAAAAGACAGAACAGACATCATCTAGAACCACAGGAAAGCTGGCTGAGTGGAAATTCTATAACTAGCAGGAAAGAGAGGGGCTCAGACTCAGAAAAGCTGCAAAAAGCTGAGGTATGGAGACGCATGTGTGGAGAGAGCGAGAGGCAGAGTGCCTGGCTAGCTTCCTCTGGCAGGAGGGAGATGGAGACGCTCAAATGCATTGAACCCCTTATCTGATAACACTGTACCCCTGTTTTGAGAGAGACTCATACAAGGGGAGTCTGGACTGTCATGAAAAATTAGGAGTGCATGGAAATTTAGGGGAGCTGAGGAAGGGAAGAGGTCTGGTGGCATGTGTCCGAAACCAAACATTGTCCTCACTAAATGGATGTAAACAGGAAACCAGAAGGCAGGTCAACCTTAATTGCTCTGAAAGGTTAGAGCTAATTACTCACTGTTTAGTTGAAACATTGTTAGCCGAAGGAGCCTCCACCTGTTTGTTTCATGTTAATTTCTGTTTTTGTTATTCCTGCCTAAAGGCTAGGGGTGTGTCCAAAAGCCTTAATAAAGGGGAGAAAAAGGCCAGAGCAAGTGGTAGTCCTTTCCACTAGAGGAAGGCTCCTGCCTGGCCCCCCAATATCGCCAAATTAATATTTGCTAGTCTCTCTTTTTGTGCGGCTTCCTTCAGAACCCGAACTCTGAACCAGGAACCCTGAACCATGCGGCACGTGGAAAGGGGCTCCCACAGGCTCGCACACCACTGTGTGCAAAGAGGATAGACTGCTGATTGTGCCGCTGGCTTTCTCTAGTGGGCAGGAGAAAGAACCTTCCAACTGCACTGAACTCCACTTCTGACTGCAATGAACCCTAGGTTCAGGCAAGACCCTGGGGACTCAGACTCAAACAGTCCCATGCACACGAGAGGGCTGCAGGGATTATCAAGAGACACTGGAGACCCAGGGGTCGTGTAGGGTGGGGCTGACTGGAAGCCAAGGCTTTTTCTGCTGAGCCCTGAGACTCTACCCCATTCGAGCTCAACAGAGAGGCTTTTGCTATTTTTCAAGTCTTGTATCATACAGCTGACTCCAGCACAGAAGTTCTCTTAGCATAGGGAAAATGCAGAGACAAAGGAATAGATCACAAATGAAAAAAATGGAGGAAAACAAATAACTGTATATACAGTTCAAAACCATGGTTATAAGGTTTTTCAAGAATTTCCTAGAAAAGATGGATTAAATTTAGACAGACCCAAGAGAAGATGAAAAAGGACCAGCTAGAAATTAAACATACACTGACTGAAATAAAAAAATATTATACAGAGACCTAACAGCAGACTAGAGAAACACAAGAATCAAGTCAAAGATTTGAAATACAAAGAAGCAAAAAACACTCCACTGGAAAAGTAAAAAGAAAAAAGAATCCAAAAATGTTAAGATAGTGTAAGGAGCCTCTGGGAAAACTTCAAGTGTACCAACATCAGAATTATGGGGGTGCCAGAAGAAGAGAGAGAGCAAGATACTGAAATCCTATTTAAAGAAATAATGACTGAAAACTTCCACCACCTGGTGAAAGAAATAGACTTACAAGTCCAGAAAATGTACAGAACTCCAAATAAAAGGAATCCAAAAAGGACCACACCAAGACACATCATAATTAAAATACCAAAAGCAAAAGACAAAGAAAAAATATTGAAAGCAGCAAGAGAAAAACAGTTAATTACCTATAAGGGAGCACCCATTCGATTGTCAGCTGATTTCTCAACAAAAACTATGCAGGCCAGATGAGAGTTACAAGAAATATTCAACGTGATGAATAGCAAGAACCTACAACCAAGAATACTCTATCCAGCAAAGCTATCATTCAGAATTGAAGGGTATATAAAGAGCTTCACAGATAAGAAAAAACTAAAGGAGTTCATCAACACCAAACCAGTATTATGTGAAATGCTGAAAAGTACTCTTTAAGAAGAGGAAGAAATAAGAGGTAAAGATAAAAATTATGAACAATAAATATATCAACAAGTGAATCTAAAAATCAAGTGAATAAAAAATCTGATGAACAGAATAAACTGGTGAATATCATAGAATCAGGAGCATATAAAGGGAGTGGACTGACAATTCTCAGGGGGAAAGAGGTGAGAGGGGTGCAGGGATAGACTGGACAATAATCATACACCTATGGAAGAGAACAATGCTGGGGGAGGTAAGGGTAGAGGGAGGGACGAGAGCCAAGTGGAGGGGAGCTATGGGGGGAAATAAGAGGAACAGATGTAATAATCTGAACAATAAATATTTATTTATAAAAAAGAAATAATGACAGAAAACTTTCCTTAGGTTGGCAAGAAAAAAAAAAAAGGAAGTCCAAGAAGCACATAAGGTCCTATACAAGATGAACCACAAAAGACTGTCATCAAGATACATCATAATTAATTTGGCAAACACCAATGACAAAGTAAGAACCTTAAAGGCTACCAGAGAGAGACAGAAAGTTACCTACAGGAATATCCTATTAGAATATCAACGGATTTCTCAAAAGAAACTCACCAGGCCAGAAGGGAATACAATGAAATATACACAGTGATGCAAAAGAAGGGACTGGATCCAAGAATACTATACCCAGCAAGGCTATCATTCAAAATTGAAGGTAAAATTAGGAGCTTTACAGACACAAAAAGGGCTAAGAAAGTTTAATTACACCAAGCCAGGAATGCAAGAAATGCTTAAGAGACTGCTGTAAAAAGAAAAAAAAATAAAAGAAAGTCAAGTAGAAACACAAACATTAAGAATAAAAATGATGATAAACAAGTACTTATCAATAATAACATTAAATATAAATAGATAAATGAATTAAATGCTCAAATCACAAGACATAGGGTAGCTGAATAGATAAGAAAATATGACCCTGATATTTTCTGTCTGCAAGAGATCCACCTCAGATAAAAGGATTCACACAGACTGATAGTGAAGGGATGGAAAAAAAATTTTTGAGGCAAATGGAAATAAGAAAAAAACTGGGAAAGCAATATTTATAGCTGACAAAAATAGACCTTAAAGTAAAGGCCATAACAAAATCTAAGGAAGATCACTACATAATACTAAAGAGAGCAATTCAACAAGAATATATAACTCTGGTAAACATATATGCATCCAATACTGGAGCACCCAAATACATAAAACAATTTCTAGAAGATATCAAAGGAGAGATCTATAGCAATACAGTCATAGTAAGGGACTTTAATACACCACTGACAGCACTGGAGAAATTGTCTAAACAAAAAATCAGTAAAGAAACAGCAATCCTAAATGACTCACTAGATCAGATGGAATTAATTGACATCTTCAGAATATTTCACACCAAAGCTACAGAATCTACATTCATCTCCAGTGCACATGGGAAATTTTCAAATATAGACCACATATTAGGACACAGGCAAATTCTCTTCAAATTCAAAAAGATAGATATCATAATAAACAAGAAGAATCGCATCACAATGGCATAAAACTAGAAATCAACTACAATAAAAACAATGAAAAAAATGAAACGCTTGGAGGCTAAATAACATGCTATTAAATAATGATTGGGTTACCGTAGAGATCAAAGAAGAAATAAAAAGCATTCTGGAAAGAAATGACAATGAAAACACAACAATCCAAAATGTATGGGACTCAATGAAAGCAGTCCTGAGAAGGCCTACCTCAAAAAACAAGAAAAACTGATAATAAATTATCTAACCTTGCAACTTAAAGAATTAGAAAGAGAGCAACAAGTAAAGCCCAGAGTATCTAGAAGGAAGGAAATAATAAAGATCAGAACAGAAATAAATGACATAGATACAAAAAAAAATACAAAAGGTCAATGAAATGAAAGTTGGTTCTTTGAAAGGATAAATAAGATTGATGAATCTTTAGGCAAGCTCTCCAAGAAACAAAGAGAGAAGACCCAAATAAATAAAATTAGAAATGAAAGAGGTGAAGTAGCAACTGGCCCCTCTTATATACAAAGGATTGTAAAAACACACACACACACAAAAAAAAAAACCACTACAAACAACTCTACTCCAACAAATTGGACAACTTCGATGAAATGGACACATTCCTAGACAAATAAAGCTTCCAAAACTCAATCAGGAGGAATAAAACAACCTGAATAGACCAATAACTATTGACAAAATTGAAACAGTAATCAAAAAGCTTCCAGCAAACAAAAGTCTCAGACCAGATGGCTTCACAGGGGAGTTTTACTGAACATCCAAAGAAGAACTGAAACCAATCCTTCTAAGACTTGCAAAAAATTCAAGAGGAATGCACACTTCCAACCTCTTTCTATGAATCCAGCATTACCCTAATCCTAAAACCAGATAAAGAGAACACAAAGCAAGTTACAGGCCAATATCCCTAATGAACATGGATGTGAAAATCTTCAACAAAATTCTAGCAAACTAGACCCAGTATTACATTAGAAAGATCATACACCATTACCAAGTGGGATTTATTCCAAGGATGCAAGCTGGTACAATATCTGCAAATCAATAAATGTGATATATCACATAAACAAATTAAGAGATAAGAATCACATAATCATATCAATTGATGCCAAAAAGGCATTTGACATAATCCAACACCCTTTCTTGATGAAAACCCTCAGCAAAGTGGGAATAGAAGGACCTTACCTCAAAATAATAAAAGCCTTATATGACAAAGCTACAGCCAAGATCATACTCAATGGCTAAAAACTAAAACCATTTCCTTTAAGAACAGGAACAAGACAGGGATCCCCACTTTCACCATTCCTGTTCAACATAGTACTGAAAGTGCTAGCCAAGTGATCAGACAAGAAGTAGAAATTAAAGGAATCCAATGTGGGAAAGTAGAAGTAAAATTGTCATTATTCGCAGATGACATGATACTGAATAGATAAAACCCTAAAGAATTCATCAAAAAATTATTAAACTTAATAAATGAATTCATCAATGTAGCAGGATACAAAATTAATGCCAAGAAATCTATGGCATTTTTATTCAACAATAGTGAGCTTACAAAAAGAGAGATGTAAAAAAAAATAATAATCCCATTTACCATTGCACAAAAAATTCAGATACCTAGGAATAAACTTAACTAAGGAGGTGAAAGACCTCTACTTAGAAAACTACAGGACGTTGAAAAAGAGATAGAGGAAGACATAAACAGATGGAAGGACATATCGTGATCATGGATTGGTAGAATCAACATCATTAAAATGTCCATACTATCCAAAGCAATCTATAGATTCAATGCACTCTCCATTAAAATATCAACAACATATTTCAAAGATCCAAAAATACTCTCCAAAAATTCATCTGGAATAAAAACAAACAAACAAACAAAATATACAACAAAAACTGAATAGCTGCAGCGAATTGAGAATCAATATCAAATTTCAAGCTGTACTACAAAGTCACTGTCCTCAAAAATGCCTAGTACTGTGTAAGAACAGACATATAGACCAATGAAATAGAATAGAGAATCCAGTAATTGACCCAAACCACTATGCTCAATTAATGTTTGACATAGGAGGCACAAACATACAATGGGGTCAAGAGAATCTCTTCAATAAATGGTTCTGGGAAATTTGGTCAAACACATGAAAATAAAATTAAATGAGACCACCAACTTACACTATACAAAAAAATAAACTCAAAATGGATAAAGAACTTAAGCATAAGATGGGAAACCATAAAAATACTAGAGGAATTTACAGGCAAGAAAATCTCAGATACATGCCAAAGCAATATCTTTACTGACACAGCTACTAGGTCAATGGAAACTAAAGACAAACAAATAGGACTCCATTAAAATAAAAAGCTTTTGCACAGCAAAAGAAACCATCAACAAAACAACAAGAAAGCCCAATGCATGTTAGAACATATTTGCCAACGATATCTCTGATAAGGGTTTAATCTCCAACATTTACAGAGAACTCATACAACTTAACAAAAGGAAGACGAACAATGGACCTAAATATATACTTTTCGAAAGAAGACATAGGGAAGGCCAAGAGACATATGAAAATATGCTGAAAGTTACTAATCATCTGAGAGATGCAAATCAAAATGATGATGAGGTACCATCTCACACCTGGCAGAATGATTATCTTCAACAAATCAGTAAATAACAAGTTCTGGTGAAGATACAGAGAAAAAGGAACCCTCTTGCTTTGCTGGTGGGAATGCAGATTGGTGTAGCCACTGTGGAGTGTCCTAAAAAAACCTAAAAATGTAACTCTCATTTTACACAGTGATCCTACTTCTAGGAATATATCCCAAGAAACTAAAAACACCAATCAGAAAGGATATATGAACCCCTATGTTCATAGCAGCACAAATTACTATAGCTAAGATTTGGAATCAGCCTAAGTGCCCATCAGCAGATAAGTGGATTAACAAACTTTAGCACATCTACACAATTGAATACTATGCTGCTGTAAAAAGGAAGGAACTCTTACCATTTGCAACAGTGTGGATGGAGTTGGAGAGCATTATGCTAAGTGAAATAAGTCAGAGAACGATGATCTCACTCATTTATGGATTATAATGAACAACATAAACCGATGAACAAAATATCTAGAGATAGAGAAGCATTGACCTGATGCTCAAACCTCAGAAGGAAGGTAGGGGAGAGTGGGGATTAGGTGGAGAGATCAACCAAAGGACTTTATATGCATGCATATAAGCATAAGCGATGGACACAGACAACAAGGGGTGAGGGTGAGGGTAGGACTGCGGGCATGAGGGAACAATGCTGGGTTCAGGACACATTTGTAATACCTTAATCAATAAAGAAAGAAAAGAAAATACTAGAAGAAAAAGTTATGAAATATTGAGGGGTGGAGAACACAACTATGTTTGGAGAGAGGGTGGGAAATAGGTCTGGAAAGTATCTCTAAAGGAGTGACATTTGAGGTGATGTCAGAGGATCTTTATAATACTTACTAGAGGCCCAGTGCACAAGATTCATATATGTGGGGGAAGAAGGGGTGTCCCTTAGCCCAGCCTGGATCCTCTCCAATCTGGGACTGCTAGCTTCTAATCACTCGCCTGTCTGCCTGCCTGATTGCCCCTAATCACTTCCTCCTGCCTGCCTGATTACCCCCTAATCCAATGGTTTTCTATCTTGCTATTGCTGTGACCCTTTAATACAGTTCCTCATATTGTGGTGACCCCCAACCATAAAATTATTTTTGTTGCTACTTCATAACTGTAATTTTGCTACTGTTAATGAATCATAAAGTAAATAAATATTAAATTGTCATGACCCATAGGTTGAGAATCGCTGCTGTAGAACCTAAATCCATTGGAAAACACAGATAGCTAAATTACAGTTATGAAGTAGTAACATGAGGAACTGTAATAGAGTTGTGACATTAGGAAGGATGAGAACCACTGCCCTAACCACTCCCCTGATGGCCTGACTGACACCTAACTGCTCCCCTGTCAGCTCGATTGCCCTCTACTGTCCTCCCTGACAGCCATCTTGTGGTGACCATCTTGTGATGACATAAGGGCGTCCATCTTGTGTCAGCCATCTTGTGATAACATTGTGGTGACCATCATGTGATGATGCTGCAAGAGGGCATCATGAATGCCACCTAAACTTTTATTATACAAGATAGGAAGAGTTGGGTTGTGAGGGCAAACAACTAGCCTGAACAGTGCAGCAGAGATGCAGAGACTAAAAGTGTGAGTGCACACATAGGGAATGCTGAGAGCATCATGAGAATAAAAGTGAATGGCCTTCAACTCCTATTGTATGAGGTCAACAGGGGTTGAAGGGAGTATATGTAATACTTTCAACAATAAAGAATTGAAAAAAAAATATGCCCATTTCTACATTTGCTTGTGCTGTGATGTTTCCCCCCCCCCCCAGGCACTATCCCAGATCCCTCCCTCCAAATCATAAGAATGTCTCTTCCTTCACTCAATTACTCCTTTTGAGACTCAGGCCGTGATTGTCCCTTTACTGCACTCTATTCAAACAATTTCTTTGTCATGTAACTACATAGTATGATGGGCAACTTTCATGGTGAATTGTTAAAGGGGTGTGGCACTTATTCTGAACTCCTTTTGTTTACAGGAGGAAGGATTTTTCCTTAAACACACTGGCTTCTTGTCCTAATTGATGGGCTTGCAATGAGAAACTGGGTGGTCACAACTTGGCCTCTTTCTCTCTTATCCTTGATGGCCAGGCTGTCTTTATGTCTTGCTTCTCTGCTTCAAAAGTTTTCTGAGGACAACTTCAACATAAAATCCTTTGGGTGTTCATGGTGTCTATTACCAGATAGTGTTGTCTAATTCTGGGGTTTCATATGAGGAAGCCCATCATTGGCACACACTAAAAGCATATTTTTCAACCTAGCCTTTCTCAGTAAGAAGGTATTATTTTGACCTTCATTTTCCTCCTCCTTGTCTCTTTTTTAATTGGTTCAGAACATTATTATGGTAACCCCAAAATAAATACTTTATTTCCACCATGAGACCATAGATAAAAATACAGATGATAATATGCACTTTGTCCACTGCCCTAATTGCTCCCTTGCTGGCCTGATCGACACCTAACTGCTCCCCTGTCAGCTCAATCACTCACTTATTTGTTCTTTCAGCAAATATTTATGTATTATCCACCATGTCTTCTATTGATAGATGCTTTTTGTTTCCTCCATAGTATCAGAGATTTATAATAAAACATTAGGAACTCAGATACTTGTTGATTTTAAATAACTTGGACTTTATAGGCACAGGAAAGTAATTACAGTTAAAGGAGATAGTTTCAAAGTTTTCCCCTCTTCCTCCCATTCAGAAATCAGGTTTGATATTCAGTTGAAATAGAGACCTGCCCATGTGTAAAAAACTGATCTTTTCTTACTTGTAAGTTTTGCTAGGTTTAGGATAAAGATGCTACAAAATAAATCTAAGGAGTGGTGGGGAGTGATGGATACATGCAGAAAGGGTATGTTGGGAATATTTGAAACGTCCTAATATATAAAAACCCTTGATCCATCATGACCAGAGGCTTGACCAACCAGAAGTCAGTCCTGCAATCAGCACTGATTGATATGGCAGAAGGCAAGGGGACCCTGACTGATTGCTGAGGGGGCTGCAAATCAGGTCTGAAAACAGGCCTGAAGAGAGAAGCAGGGTCTGATCTGTAGCCTCTGTGGCAGCCGTTGATCACCACTTGCCTCTCTCTTTCTTTCCAAGTTTGGCCAGCAGCCAAGTCTCCATTTCTCTTGAGGCCTCCACTGAGGCTGCTGATCAGCCCCTGCCTTTCTGATCAGGCCCTGTTGATAGGCCCAGAGATACTGACTGGTATAGAAACCGACCAATCAGAACAAAATATGGGTGAAGTGTGATGAGCCAATGGCTACCTAAGAAGTGGAGCTTTTGACACTGGCTGGCATAGAAACTGACCAATCAAAACCAAATATGGGTCAACTGTGAGAAGCCAATGGCTGCCTAGAAGGTGGAGCTTTTGATGCTGATTGGCATAGAAACTTAACAATCAGAACCAAATCTGGGTGAACTGTGAGGAGCCAATAGCTGCCTGGAGGCAGAGATTTTGACACTGACTGGCATAGAAATCAACCAATCAGAACCCAATTGGCCAGCAGAGGAGGGAAGTTGGGGGCAAGATCAAGCTGGCAGGGGAGGGTAGTTGCATGGGACCAGGCCTATAAGGAGGCAATAGGGGGGAACTAGTCTTGCAGGGAGGGTAGTGGGTGCGACCAGACCTGCAGTGGAGGACAATTAGGGGTGACCAGGTTGGGAGGGGAGGGCAGTTAGGGGTGACCAGGCCAGCAGGGGAGGGCAGTTAGGGGCAATCAGGTAGGCAGGCAAGCAAGCAGTTGGGAGCCAGCAGTCCTGGATTGTGAGAGGCTGTCCAACTGCTCATTTAGGTCCAATCCCATAAGAATTGAGCCTAAGTAGGCAGTCAGACATCCCCCAAGGGAACCCAGATTTGATAGGGTTCAAGCTGAGCTGAGGGACACGCCCCCCACCAGAGCATGAATTTCGTGCACCAGGCCCCTAGTACTAGATAAGGTAGGTCTTATGAGAGAGTGGCAGAGCACTTAGGTATGGTAGGTGATAAGAAAGCCTTTCATATGTCTGTCTTTATAAGATTCCTTATCTCCTTGCAAGGTCGTCAAAAAATCATAATGAATAAATAAAAATTCTGTTATTTATTTTAAATTCCTTCTTTCTTTAAAGCCATAGCACCAGTACTGCTAGGCTGTTCATCTGTAATAGTTTGGCATTATTGATGAGTAGTCTCATCTAGATCTAAAGTCTTAAGTTTATTATATTAAGATACACAGGTTATGGGGGAGAAAAAAATGGCGGCGGAGTAGACGGACGCGTCTGGAACTTTGTCGCTGGACAGAGGGAGAGAGAGCAGCTGAGAGTCGCATGGGAGTGTTTGTTGTCAAGTTAAGAGTCAGTTATCCTCCAGGAGAAGGCGTGGAACTGCTGAACAGGGCTCTCCTGGCAAGGCAGTCCCACTGCCATGGGGTTTTTGTTGGCAGGAGCCACCAGCGCGGACTCGGAGACCACGCCATCTTGCAGAGGGAGGTGGATGTCTGCGGTGGTCTGAAAGCTACTGCTAGCTGAAACACCCAAGAAACAGCCAGAGTCCCAGAACACCGCTCTCCAATCGGCACAGACATGTGGCAGATCCAGAGATCCACACGGCACACGGGAAGGTCAGATTTTGCCTGGGATAAGGTGAGGCCTCCTGCCCCTCAGAATAGAGATGCGCACATTGTGGGAGCCGGGCTTCGGAAAAGCTGCCTCTAGAGAGGTCTGCGGAGATGGGCAGGGCGTGATCTCTAAGTGTGAAGGCAAACTCTCCGGATGTTGACGGAGGAGAGCTCTGGAAAATGACTCGTTTTTTTATCTGAGGCAGAGGGACACCCTGGGAGTTATTACAGTGCCCCAGCTGCAAAATCCCCATAATCTCGCTTTGAGAACCACAGAGTAGCAGGATCTGAGCACAGTCTAGAGAGGTCCTGTGCTTTGTCTCAGAGATCAATTCCAAAACACTGCCACCCAGTGGATGACACACAAATTGACTCTCGCATAACCACAAAAGAATAAAAAGATTAAAACACCAACAGTGGAACACAGGGAACTGCAATATCTTCCCTACTAGGAAACAGGAGTTCCAAGCAGAATAATAGTGGAAGTGAATGACCATGCTATTTTTTTTTCATTTTTACATATTTTAATTAAAAGACTTTTTTTCTTTCCAGCTCAATTGATTTTACCTTTTTAATTATTACATTTTTGTTTTCAACTAGTATTATTAATTATTACTAGTATTTTACCTTTTTGGGAAAAAAACAAGTGTCATTTGTTTTCTCTTTATTTTACTTCGGGATTAGAGTTCTACATTCTATTTTCATCTTTCCTTTAGCATAATTTTACTCCAAATCAACTCTACCTTTATGCCAACACTTTCCTCCTAACTTTCCCCGTTTTGTGGTATTGTTTCTCTTTCCCTTTTCCAAGTTTAGATTCGCCCTATTCTTTCTCTTTACCTGGTTATAATTTCACCCCACTTATATATCTAATTTCAAATCCCCTACTACAAATCCATACAAACCTCTCTCTTCCGGTCTTCACTAGCCAAAAAGTTGTTTGTTCACTATGTCCTTTTGTTACTATTTACCTGAACAGTGATTATATCGATTTTTTGAACTTTTTTGTGAGATTGTTTTAGTATATTCTATTTGTTTTATTTTGCTTTTTGCTTGCTTTGTTTTTTTTACCTCTATTTTCCCTCATTTCCCTCAATACTAGTTGTTATCTGCAGTTTGTATTATTCTCTAGGTACTGGTGGCTGGCCTTTATTGGGATTAGTGACTGTTCTATTGGAGTTTTCTCCTGACATCTATATTTTGTTCCCCTTTTCTATCTTACCCACTTTCTTTTCTCTCTGACTTTGTTTCTCTTTCTCTTTTCTTTTTCTTCTTCTCCTTTTTTTAAATTTAATATTATTTTATTTTTTGTCCATTTATTTATTTATTTATTTTATTCTCCCCCTCCCAATTTGATTTTGGCACTTCTTTCCTTTCTTTTTCCCTCAATTTTCTCTTCCTTTTTCTCTACTTACCCCTAATTTGTCTTTCATTGGTGGTCACCTTATTGGTGATTATTAATATAGTGAATACATTTCTGTTCAGTGCCTGTGAATACATTTCTGTGTTGTACTGGGTCGTGTTGTAGTTTCTGCCTTTGAATCAACATAGGAGAGAGAATTAAATGACCAGACACCTGGAGAAGAAAAACCATGGGGAGAAGAAGAAACAGCCCACATACAAAAGATAGGCAGGTATCACCAGAAAAGGAAGTAAATGAAATAGAAGCAGAAATAAGCCTGCCCGAGAAAGAGTTCAGAGAAAAGATCATAAGATGGATGAAAAGAATGGAAGACAAAATCAACAATGTGAGTAAGAGCCAAGAGGAAATGAAGAAGACCCAAGAGGAAATGAAGAAGACCCAAGAGGAAATGCAGAAGAAGCAAGAAGAAATGCAGAATAATCAAGAAGAAATGAACAATGACATCACTGCTATAAAGAACTTAATACAAAGCATCAAGAGTAGACTAGAAGAAGCAGAGGACCGCATCAGTGAGCTAGAAGACACGGTGGGAAAAAATACCCAAATACAGCAGCTTCTAGAAAAAATAATTAAAAAACGAAAGGAGAGCCTAAGGGAACTTTGGGATAACATGAAACAAAACAACATCTGGATAATTGGGGTTCAGGAAGAATGGAAACTGAACAAGAATTAGAGAACCTGTTTCAAGAAATAATGACAGAAAATTTCCCAAATATAGGAAAGAAAAAACCCACACAAATCCAAGAAGCTCACAGAGACCCAAGAAAAATGAACCCCAACAAACCAACACCAAGGTACATTATAATTAAATTGGCAAACACCAACTACAAAGTAAGAATCTTAAAAGCAGCCAGAGAGAAACAGAAAGTTACCTACAAAGGAACCCCCATAAGACTAGCTACTGATTTTTCAACAGAAACTCATCAGGCCAGAAGGGAATGGAATGAAATATACAAAGTCATACAAAGGAAGGCTCTGAATCCAAGAATACTGTATCCTGCAAGACTCTCAATCAAAATTGAAGGTGAAATCAGAAGCTTCACAGACAAAAAAAAGGACTAAGGGAATATATTACCACCAAACAAACAATTCAAGAAATGTTAAAGGGTCTGCTGTAATAAAAAGAAAGCGGAAGCGAAAAAGGAACTTGGGGGTAAGGACTAAAAATGGCAACAGATAAGTACTTAACAATAATAACTTTAAATGTAAGTGAATTAAATGCTCCAATAAAGAGACATAGGGTAATTGATTGGATAAGGAAACATGATCCATATATCTTCTGTCTGCAAGAAGATCACCTCAGGAAAAAAGATGCACACAGATTGAGGAGGAATGGATGGAAGATGGTATTTCAGGCAAATGGAAATGAAAAAAAAGCTGGGGTTGCAATAATTATCTCTGACGAATTAGATCTCAAAATGAAGGACATATAAAGAGATAAAGAAGGCCTTTTCATAGTAATAAAGGGAATAATCCAACAAGATGAAATAACTATGGTAAACATATATGCACCAAATATAGAAGCACCTAAATACATAAAAAAATCCTGGAGGGTATTATGGGAGAGATTGACAGCAATACAATCATAGTAGGAGACTTTAATATCCCACTGTCAGCATTGGACAAATCCTCTAAGCAAAAATTCAGCAAAGAAACATCAATCCTAAATGACACACTAGGCCAGATGGAATTAATTGACATCTTCAGAACATTTCACCACGAAGCCACAGAATATACATTCTTCTCTAGTGCAGATTGGTCATTTTCAAAGATAGATCATATGTTGGGTCATAAGAAAAGTCTCTTCAAATTCAAGAAGGTAAGAATCATATGAAGCATTTTCTCAGAACACATTGGCATAAAACTGGAAATCAACTATAATAAAAACAATAGAAAGAAATCAAACACATGGAGACTAAACAGCAAGCTATTAAACAACGACTGGGTAATCAGAGAGATCAAGGAAGCAAAAAAAAACATCTTGGCAACAAATGATAATGACAACACAACAATACAAAATATATGGGACACAGTGAAGCAGTCTTGAGAGGGAAGTTCATAGCCCTACAAGCCTACTGCAAAAAACAGGAAACAATGGTAATAAATTACCTAACCCTACAACCGAAAGAGCTAGAACGTGAGCAACAAGAAAAGCAGAGTATAAGCTGAAGGAAGGAAATAGTGAAGATCAGAGCGGAGATAAACAACTTGGAGACCAAAGAAACAATTCAAAAGATCAACAAAACCAAGAGCTGGTTCTTTGAAAGGATAAACAAGATTGATGGACCTCTAGCCAGGCTACCAACAAGCAAATATTGAAGACCCAAATAAACAAAATCAGAAGTGAAAGAGGAAAATAACATCAGACCCCGCTGAAATACAAAGGATTGTTAAAATATACTATGAACAACTCTATTCCAACAAATTGGACAACCTGCAAGAAATGGACATTTTCCTAGAAAAATATAACCTTCCAAAACTCAATGAGGAGGAATCTAAACATCTCAATAGTCCAATAACTATGGAAGAAATTGAAGCAGTCATCAAATAGCTTCCAGCAAATAAAAGCCAGGGACCAGATGGCTACACAGGAGAGTTTTACCAAACATTCAAGGAAGAATTAAAACCTATCCTCCTCAGACGATTCAAAAACATTCAAGAAGAAGGAACACTTCCAAACACCTTCTATGAAGTCAGCATCACCCTAATACCAAAACTAGATAAAGGAGGGAAAAATGGCGGCGGAGTAAACAGACGCACCTGGAGCTTTGTCGCTGGGCAGAGGGAGAGCGGCTGGGAGTCGCACTGGGAGTGATTGGAGGCAAGTTGGGAGCCAGTTATCCTCCAGGAGAAGGCGGGGAACTGCTGGACGGGGCTCTCCCAGCCAGGCAGCCCCACTGCAAAGGGTTTTTGCCTGCCCGAGCCCCCGGCAGGAGCTTGGAGACCGCGCCATCTTTCAGAGGGAGGTGGAAGTCTGCAGCCATCTGAAGCCGGCAGCTGCGCACCCATCAAACAGCTGGGGACCCGGGGACCCAGAGCTCCGCTCTCCAATCAGCACGGACACGCAGCGGACTCAGAGATCCACAGACACGCAGCGGACTCAGAGATCCACGGAGCACACTTTTGTGCGGCTCAATCAACGTAGGAGAGAGAACTACATAGCCAGACACCCGGAGAAGAAAGACCATGGGCAGAAAAAGAAACAGCCCACATAAGACAGAAAGGCAGGTTTCACCAGAAAAGGAAGTAAACGAAATAGAAGCAGAAACAAGCCAGCCAGAGAAAGAGTTCAGAGAAGCGATCATAAGCTGGTTTAAAAGA